>JARYGA010019880.1:0-26607 GCA_030545235.1 Helianthus tuberosus
TTCGTGCTTTTTCAATTGCCTAGATGCATACGCAATTACCTTCTTGCGTTGCATTAACACACATCCTAATCCTAGCTTAGAAGCATCACAGTAGACTTCAAAATCCTCTGTTCCTTCTGGTAAAGCTAGAATTGGAGCGTTTGTTAATTTCTGTTTTAAGATCTTAAAAGCTTCTTCTTGCCTAGGTCCCCATTCAAACTTAACTGCCTTACAGGTTAGCTTAGTTAAGGGTACAGCTATTTTGGAAAAAAAATCCTTAATGAATCTTCTATAATATCCAGCTAACCCTAGAACTTCTAATTTCCATAGCTGATTGCGAGGCCTTCCATTTGGTGATCGCTTCTATCTTAGCAGGATCTATGTGAATGCCTTCGTGATTCACCATGTGACCTAAAAATTGCACTTCTTACAACCAAAACTCACACTTCGAGAATTTGGCATAAAGCTTTTCCTTTCTTAACAATGTTAAGAGTGCATGCAGGTGCTGGCAATGCTCCTCCTGGCTTTTGGAATAAATAATTATATCGTCGATAAAGACAATTACGAATTTATCCAAGTACGGTTTACAGATCCTATTCATAATGTCCATAAATGCTGCTAGAGCATTTGTTAACCCAAATGGCATGACTGTAAACTCGTAATGACCATACCTAGTTCTGAAAGCAGTTTTAGGTATTTCTTCTTCTTGTACTTTCAATTGATGGCATCCGGAGCGTAAATCTATCTTATAAAAGTATCTAGCTCCCTGAAGTTGATTAAAAAGATCATCGATCCTAGGTAATGGGTATCGATTCTTAATTGTGACCTTATTCAATTCCCTGTAATCGATACACATTCGCATCGAACCATCTTTCTTTTTCACAAACAACACTGGAGCTCCCCACGAGGATGAACTAGGTTGTATGAATCCTTTGCTTAGCAATTCATCTAACTGCTTTTTCAATTCGAGCATTTCGGTGGGTGCTAACCGATAAGGTGCCTTAGCTATCGGTGTAGTTCCAGGAATTAGATGAATTCTAAATTCTACTTCCCTATCAGGTGGTAATCCAGGTAGTTCTTCTGGGAATACCTCTGGGTATTCTGATACTAATGGAATTTCTTTGAGTTCCTTGCCCTTAGTGTTAATGATTACTGACATCATATACACTACTTCTTGTTTTCTTGAATAACTGGCCAATTTCATTACTGAAATGAATTTCATTGGCTTACGTGGCTTATCTCCTGTAATTATCACTAATTCTCCTGAGGGTGTATGAATTTCTATGGAATTCTTATCACAAAGAATTCGAGCACGGTTGGCTACTAACCAATCCATTCCTAATACCACATCGAATTCGGCTAACTTCATAGGTAACAGGTTTGCAGAAAATTCATGGCCTAAGAGTTCGATTTTTTCTTCTCGCAAAACCTTATCTATGTTAACAGAATTCCCGTCTGTCGTTTCTACCGTAAAAAAATGTCTTAGGTTGCTTAAGGGTAGGTTAAGAGCTTGGCAGAATGAAGTATTTATAAAACTTTGGTTTGCAGCAGAGTCAAATAATACTTTTGCATACACATTGTGAATTAGGAACGTACCAGTTATCACATCAGGAATTAGTTCTGCTTCCTAAGTAGTCAACTGGAAGGCTCTTGCGTTTCTCTTGGTAGTTCCTTCTGCAGGTTTGGTTTTGTTGTCAGCTGGTTTGGCCAATTTCGGGCAGTCTGGCCTAAAGTGTCCAGCTTCTCCGCAATTGTAGCAAATTGTTGCTTTCTTCTTCCTGCAATCTTCTTCTTGGTGCACCGGGATTTTGCAGAAATTGCAATATCCTTTGCATCTTCCAAAATGCTTCCTTTTGCAGGCATTGCAAAATAGAACAATGGAAGATTGCCCAGTTCCCTTTTTCTTGAAATTACTACGATTACCCACACGGAATCCCTGGGTAATCTTTTGGACCACTTCCTTTTTCTGGTTTTCTTCTCTTGTACGTATCAGCCCGTCGGTTAGGGTGTTAGCTAATTCCACAGCATCGTCAATAGTGCGAGGTCTAGCAGCCTTGACGATATCACGGATTTCGCCAATCAATCCCCAAATATAGCGGGAAATAAGTACCGGCTCTGGCGAAGCCAGGGTTGGTACCACTCTTGCATACTCGAAGAATGTCGAAGGATACCCTCGACAGTCTACATTCACCATCCGGTGGTTCAGGAACTTATTCGCCATTTGTTCCTTTTCATATTCAGGGCATAATTTTCTTTCCACCAGCCGCTTAAATTCTTCCCAGCTCATGGCATAGGCCACATCGCTTCCTTTTGCTTGTAGTACTGTATTCCACCATTCTAGCGCCCCTTCTTTAAAAAGATGCGACGCGTACATGTCCTTGTCTTCCTCTGCACATTTACTTATTTTAATCACCGCCTCGGTTTTCTCTAACCAACGCCGTGCAGCAGTCTCCCCTTCGTTGCCTGCAAATTCAACCGGTTTACAGGCAAGAAATTCCTTATAAGTGCAACCAGCCGTTGCAGCTTTCATTTTCTTAAGGAGCGGTGCTTGCATTCCATCGTTGTTATTAGTATGATTGCCGCCTCCGTTTACACTATTACTGAAATTGTCACCGTGTGTACGTTTGCTAGGAATAATTTGTCGAGGTTCAATTGGATTTCTGGCAGCAGCAAGGATTGCTGGAATAGCATTGGCTATTCCTTGAGCAACGATATTCTCGATATCTTGCCTATTCAGAAATTGATCTTCATGATTTTGCTCAGCGTGTGTCATCTGGTAATTAATTTATATAAGTGATTAGTATAAATTAATTAATAACCAAACATAATAAAATAATTGCACATAATCACGTTAACAAGTATAGCCAAAATTGTTTATTTTTCAACTTTCGATATTTTATATGTATATAATAGGCATCCGTACAAACTGGTTATCTTACAAAGTTTTATTTTTAGTTATTTCACATAATTATATTTTATTATGATATTATTATTAAACACATATTCTTACAACCACACAACCACAGTCACACCATCCTTGTCAACTGGCCTCTTAGAAACGACGTTCCCTTTCGTCGTATTTCCAAGATGTTCTTTCCCCTACTTCCCTAATTCGGTACCCTGCATCAATCAGCTCCTCGCCATAATGGCGGAGTTCAGCCAGATTTTCCATGCTCATCGGTGGGTGCAGTGGAGGTTCTGGGTCGAATTGAGGGAAAAAGGTATTAGGGTTGTTTAGGAGATTTTGAAACTGCCAGTCGGTGGTCCACCATTCTTCTAGTTCTGCTGGTAGAGGTTGGGAGTGGATAATAGGATCTTGGATTTCAGGCTCTAGGTCAACTGGAAGTTGTGCTTCCGCTGGGTAATTAAAAAGATTTTCACCGGCAGGTCCGATGAGATCACTAAGTGCCAATTTATGATCCAACTCTTCCCAGGGTGGCATTTCTTGGTCTTGCCTGGAACTTTCCCCAATCTCTATTTCCTTGCATTTACCTTTTAGATCCTCCGTCTTTATAATTTTTCGTGTTGCTGGTTTCCTCCTGCGCACACGCCTCCAACCCACAATTCTTCTTCTCTTCTTTGGCTTAGGTTTCTCCGAAGGTTGGGTTTGAAATTCCATAGGTTCCTCTATGTCAGCACAATACCCGGTAAAGTCTCTGGAAACTTCCACATTAACAGGATAGAGATTGAGATTCTGAAGGGCTTCAGATAACTCATTCATGCTGTTTAGTAAATATGAGGAAACATACAAAATTCTAAGTTAAATGTTTGTAACTTGAATTTTCACATAATCACATAATGGCAATTAGAAAAATTTTAATATTAATAAAAATATGAAATATTGCGATTTTATATATATTACAATTTACAACTGAAAATATACTATGGATTATTTATTTTATCTTTTCTTACTAAGTTATTTATCTAATGGGCAAGTTTATTTAAAGTTTCTAGCTTATAGGTGACATAGGTACTGATGGTTCAATTATAAGTTAGCATTTACTGCTATAGTGGCTAACATGTAGAGATTTGCCCATTGTTCATCTAACTCATCTTCCCATGGTGGGTTATCACCTGTTCCCTGAGTCTCTTTATTAATTATCACTTCTTTTGTTTGTGACTTCCTCATTTTCTCTTGACTTTTTCTAATAATATAACTTCTTTTCTTAGGGGTAAATGGTTTCTCAAACTGTGCCTTACGAACAAATATTCCTTCCTTAGTATCTGCTGAGTATCTTGAGGAATTTAATTGTAATGAAATTCCCTTATCTTTTGAGGAACTATCTAATTGACGATAGATGTCCGAGATTCTTTGCTTACCCATACTGTAACTAACAAGTAGTCAGTTAAAAACACATAATCACAAGATAGTAATCAGGAAAATTAAGTATTTTTAAATACTTAATTGGCTTATATCAGCGGCTCGGATACCACATTTTCTTGTCACGACCCCAGCCCCGGTTTTACCCGGTCAGGAGCCGCGGGACAGGAACCCGTGGTATTTATTAATTGATGCGACAACGGAAGATTTATCAGGATCTTTTAAAACTCAAAATGCCCGATTATTTTATTTCATAATTCGGGATAAACCCCGTAATTTACAATAGAGGAATTTCACTAGGAAATTCCCTGATTTATAAAACATGTTTATTTATTTTAGCTGAGCCACCTCTTCAAGCTTGTTAGTGCTCCGTAGCACGTTTTCCTTGATTCACAGCAGGTCGCCTGAAACATGTTTAAAAAATATTTTATCAGCGGGGAAATACTGGCGAGTCACTCAATTTGATAAAATGACACATAGTTATAAATTACAGCATAAGAGCGATTCCAATGGCTTCTATCTTATTTTTATCTAGCGCCGTGTCACCTCCTGGTGACGATGGTCATACCACTATTGGGTCTTTTTCCCCAAGTAGTGATGATTATCAATGTTAGGATTTATTAGCCTAACCGTGAGAAATTAGTAATGTGCACAATACCCCAATTAGCCAGTGATTCAAGATAACCATGACTTAATCCCTGTAATTATAACTTTTGAAAATGCTTGGAGTATTGTAAAATACTATTGATAAAAAGAGAATGACTCACCTTGCAGATTTAAACGGGCAGAGGTTAGCCTACTGATTAGCCTTGTAACCTAATTTAAATAACAATGCACACGAACTAGGTCAGTAACTAATACAACATTTACGATAACTCACGAGATTAAAAACCCTCACAACGAATGACAAAGTGCTATACTTAAACATCTGTCGAATTCACGACTAATGACAAAGTATGGCCCTAATGTGGGCAGCACTTAAACATCCATCGGATAGTTTCAATCGATCGGACATTGAATCGTAGCAGCGATCGAGTTAATACCCGGTATCGTAGCAGCGCCTCGCTATCTTAATTTCGAATTTTGAGCAGTGTGCTTTCGTTTTTGAAAGTTGGTGTCGACACCTTTGAACTGCTCCTGATCCAAGCTATTTATAGCTGAAATATGAGTTTCACGCGGCCCGCGTAAAACTCCTCTTGACACTTACGCGGCCCGCGAGGGCCTGCTAGACGTAGACTAGGGCTACGGTGTCATCAGTAGACTTGCCACGCGTGTAACACGTGGCCCGGATGCTTATCCGGTCAAATTTGGAGTTGACGCGGCCCGCGTAAGGGTCTGCCTACCCTTTACGCAGCCCGCCTGAAGACCAAAAATCTTATTTTCTTGATTTTTGATATGGATTAGAGTTTCAGGGGTCCGGGTTTTCACTTCCGGGTCGCTTTGGGACATTTTTGAAGGTCCTTACATCAACCATAAGTATACAAATTATACTCTACTAAAAAATACTTGAGTATTTAGTAGATCCCTTCACGCAACCCGTTGGAGTAATTTCTGTTGGTGCATATTTTGTACGTCTGCCACTGTGCGAATAGTTAGATAGAGCGTGTGTTGAATATTGTATAAAATAGAGTAAAATCCAGTACGAAACCAAGGTTCTGTGATGTAACAGTACCTTCGTACGAAGGGAGTGTCTTCGTACGAAGGGACTGCATAATGGTTTGTACTCAAGATCTAAGACCAAGCAGCTTCGTACGACATGTCTTTTCTATAGGGTTTTCGTGCCTTTTAAGATAGGCTACCTTATAGAGACGACATATCCTCTCTATAAGGTGAAAATAATTTTTTTTTGCTTTTTTTTAGTTGAAATGGAATCTTTAAAAAAACATTTTAACTTATAGAGACGACATGTTGTCTCTATAACTTTAAATATTTTTATTTTAATTTAATTTTATTAATGATCAATATATATGAAAATTAAAATAAAACTAAAAAATAAAGTTTAACCTATAGAGACGAGATGTCGACTCTAAAAAGTTTGACTATTCAAAAAATTATTTAAATTTAGGCAGCATAATTTCCCACCATTCCAAATTTGTTGTGGGAAAAAAAAGCCTAACCTATAGAAAGGACATATCGTCTCTATAGGGAAACATAATTTTGTTTTGTTTTTTTTAGTTTTGGTTAATAAATAATTTATTCTTGATTTTTAACTAAAAATATATATTTAATCCTATAGAGACGACATCTCGTCTCTAAAATGTTTGAAATCAAAATTTTAAAAAATAAATAAACTAACCTTTAGAAAGGGTATATCATCACTAAAATGTTTGAAATAAAAATTAAAAAAAATAAATAAACCAACCTATAGAAAGGACATATCGTCTCTATATGGAATTGTTTTGTTTTTTAATTTTGGTTAATAAATAATTAAAAATACAAAAAAATGTTATAAGCATATAGAGACGACATGTCGTCCCTAAAAACCAAATTAAGTTTATTAATTTATTCTTGTTTTTTAAATAAAAAATATATTTTACCCTATAGAGACGACATGTCGTCTCTAAAATGTTTGAAATAAAAATTATCAAAAATAAATGCACTAACCTATAGAAAGGACATATCGTCTCTAAAATGTTTGAAATAAAAAATTAAAAAAATAAAAATAAACTGACTTATAGAAAGGACATATCGTCTCTATAGGGAAACATAATTTTGTTTTATTTTTTAGTTTTGGTTAATAAATAATTAAAAATATAAAAACTGTTATTCGCATATAGGAACGACATGTCGTCCCTATAAAACCAATTAAGCTTATTAATTAATTCTTGTTTTTAACAAAAAATATATATTTAAATAAATAAATATTTTATTTCTACCAACATATTTCCTAGGTGCTCAACAGATTTAAAAAATATGTAACGTTTTACAATTTTTTAATCTCTACAACTGATAAATACTAAAACTTGTAATCGATTGTTATGTGTTGCACTCCAATGACGTTTTATCTTTATAAAACTGATTTATATAAAGAAGATGTAAATTAATTTCTAACTTAATTTATAAAATTTAAAACATCCTTAACCTTTACAGAAAAAATAAACTGAGTTAGTGATTTGGATGAAAATTTATAAAAATTACGTGACAAAACTTAATAGAAAAAATAACTTAGTTAGTGGTTGGATGTAAATTTATAAAAAGTATGTGACAAAGCTATTATGTTTTTCATATAAAAATTGCATGTATATTCTTTTTTATTATATATGTAACAAAAATAATTAAATAAAAGAAATTAAAAAGGGTTTGTGTAAATTACCAAAATCGTCCCTATGGTTTTATATTTGCCAGTTTCATCCAAATATTCTCAACTTAATAGAAAAAATAAACTAAATTAGTGGTTTGGATGAAAATGGCAAAAAGTTACAAACGTTGGGGGCAATTTGGTACAAAAGTGTTATTTTGGACGAAAATGGTAAACGTGCCCAAACCTCAGGGACGATTTTGAAAATTAACTTTTATTATTTTCTGAACTTAATATTCAAATGTTGTAGCCAGAATATGGCTCAATGCGACCTTACGACATGTTGTCGTGCATACAAGGTTGATTCTCAGGTTTATAAACCATGTTAACGTCGACATCCGGTTGAAGCGGGGTAGAAATGGCACAATCCAGTAGGAGTATTTTATAATGCTTTTGCGAATGTAGACGATGCCTAACTAAAAAGTTTTTATGGGGTTTTTTTTTATCATTTTTGTCTATAATTGTAATGATAAGTTATACCCATTTTTGCCACTAATTTTAAGAATCAGATACTTTTGTAATGTATGTAATGTGGTTGATTCCTAACATGATTGATTGATGATTGTGGTTGAGTACTAATGTGGTTGATGATTGTGTTTGATTACTAATGAGGTTAATGATTGTGCTTGATTACCATAGACAAAATGCAGTTTAAATTAGAGGTACATTTGTTTGATTACTTATGTGGTTGATGATTGTGTCTGACTACTGATATGGTTGATTACTATAAACATAACGCATCTTAAATTAGAGATACATTTGTTTAATTACTAATGTGGTTTATTGATGCAAGCATGATTGACTGATGCAACTTAAAGTTGATGTACATTTGTTTTGATAATTTGATTATTGTTTAAGTACTGCAAGCATGGTTAATTGTTGTTTGATTGTTTGATTGTTGTATCTTGATGTAGTTGCAAGCATAGTTTGATTGTTTAATGCAGCTGCAAGCATGGTCGACTGTTTGATTGCTTAATGCAGACGCGACCATGGTTGAAATAATGTAGCTACAACCATAGACAGAATGCAACTTAAACTAGATGTTTTGTTTGATTCTTTGTTTGTTGTATTGTTTTACGTCTTTGATTGTTGCATTGTTATATTTTTACAAGCGTAGCAGTTTGTTTGATTATTGCAGCATAGACATCTTTAATTGTTTGATTACAAGCATAAAACAGTTTGTTTGATTACAAACATTGCAGTTTTTTTATTGTTTGATTGGTGCATTGTTTGATAGTTTATTTATTATTTGATTAAGAGTGTTAATTAAGAATGGTAGTTAAGAGTGTAATAGATTTGAATTTGGAGGGAGAACCTTAAATTTAGAAGCAGGGACACATTTTATTTACAGATATAAAATATGTGGGTATTTTAGTCTTTTCATTTAATTTCAAATAGGTATCAGACGCTGGGGACTCGGATGACAAGAAATTGTAACCACATAGACTCAAATGATATGGAATAAAAGTTAAGGACTTAAAGAGCAATTTCATGTCAACCATAAGAATACAAATTATACTCTACTAAAAAATACTTGAGTATTGAGTAGATCCCTTCACGCAACCCGTTGGAGTAATTTCTGTTCGTGCATATTTTGTACGTCTGCCACTGTGCGAATAGTTAGATAGAGCGTGTGTTGAATATTATATAAAATAGAGTAAAATCCAGTACGAAACCAAGGTTCTGTGATGTAACAGTACCTTCGTACGAAGGGAGTGTCTACGTACGAAGGGACTGCATAATGGTTTGTATTGAAGTTCTAAGACCAAGCAGCTTCGTACGAAGCTACAGGGGCCTTCGTACGAAGCCATGAGAGCTCTATATATAGAGGGCTTGGGTCTTGTGTTGGATAAGCTTTTGGATCCTAGAGGAGACATGCTGTCCAACTGGTTTAACGGTTCTGTAACGGTGGATTATCAATAGAAACCAGATTAAAAGTGACTGTTCGGTGTCGTATTCTACTTCTACTCCTTTCTTAATAATAATATCGAACCGAACACATCGTTTCGGGACCGAAGCTCCATCAAACTCGCCGGATCTTGGAATCTCAATTTCTTTACAGGAATACTGGATTTTAATAATTCTAACTATTCTTCGTTAGCCGGCACTTCAAAAATAACCACCGTTAGTCCCAACTATTGACATATTGGCCACCAATGGACCTTGACTAACAGAACCCTAACGATGTTAGTCTCCGGTCGTCGGAAAAACCGTTTTTGGTCAGAAAAAGTTTTCTTAAGATCCGATCTAAGGTTACAAAGAAGTTTGGAACCAAAAAGTTGAGTTTTCCGGCTAAAAATTTCCGGCGAAAAAAGAATTTTCCGGCGACTTCAATAATGGGGGCTTTTACTATAAAAAGGTTCCTAAAGGTTTGTAATAAGATTAAAAAGAGGTTTGTGACGAAAAAGTTGAGTTTTCCGACAAAAACCGTTTTTTCCGGCAACCGGATACTAACGGTGTTAGGGTTCTGTTAGTCAGGGTCCATTGGAGGCCAATATTTTAATAGTTGGGACTGCCAGTGGTTATTTTTGAAGTTAAAACTGTTGGCGGCCAACGACGAATAGTTGAGATTATTAAAATCCAATATTTATTTCTTTAAATCATATATGCTAGAAAATATTAAACCAGGCTTTCGAATAAATTACAAAAGAAGTATAATTATATACGATCATTCTATTTCCAATTAATCTTCGTCTTGTTTTGACGTAATACTACTTTGATAGGAAAAGTATTTTATTTCATAACTTTTGATTTATTTTTTAAGGCTTTCTTGAGATGATAAACAGTAAAGGTAGAATGGTTTCATGAAATAGATCGGAAAAATATTGAAAATGGTCATTCAACAATCCCTATTTTCATAAAATAGAAAGGGAAAATATTGAAAATGGATGACGGTGTCATGCACATGGATCCGTTAAACGTCTCCTTCAAGACTTGGAAGATGGCCATTTTAGAAATAGTGATTGGTCTATTTTGGATATATTTTCGTAAGTAGAAATTATATTTTATATGTCTTGTTCATTCATAATAGCATGGTCGGCTTTTAGAATTCATGTACCCTGTTCGAGATTAAAAAATGTGCTCTTAGGCCTTAACGAAATTAGGTATTTGGCTCACTAAAGGTCTAAATCTAATGCCAAATAAGGATAATATTACCGCCGTAGATGATCGATCATAACTCTACAATGTCCTTTCATCATTTAATTACGGTTGACCGTTGAACAACCTAAAACATAGGATTTTGGTACATCATATGTAACCATAGATCTACAGTTGACTTACGTATATAGTCGTGAACTGAAAAAATATATGTCAACTAGTCAAAGACAGAAAGAAGGTAAACGCGTCAATTTCATTCTTGGACAATTTTGAACTAATGGAAGAGTAAATACTGCTTACTTTTGTATAATTGAAAACCCCACAGTTGACTTTGAAATGTTTGTATATAAGTCACTCATGTAAGTCACGCATCGATGATTAGTCTCCCTTATTATTTTCTACAACCACGCGGTTAAGGTATCTAGTAAAGTTGTATTTTTTTATCGTCACGTTAAAAAATGACTGTCACAATTTTAATGACTTTTACTCGTTTTTCTTTTAGTGGAGTGTGTAGTTACTTTACTATCCACCACTTATCAAAATAATGTTTGAATTAAATAAATAAAAAAATATATACATGTGATTGGTTGAAACCATGGCCCACCACCCTCAACCGATCTCACGCTTGTGAAGGTGCTCACGACGGCAACATCTTCACCTTCACTCACGCCCTTTCACGCCCCATGGGGTAGTGTGTCACACTCGATCACTCCCTGGATGTTAAACCATAATAACTAGCCTTAGCCAATGAAAAAATAACATCCTAAATTACGTAAATCGAATAATATATAATCGTTAACTGATATGATGTACTAAAATAGTCTTAACTAGCCTTAGCCTTAACCGTTAACTATCAAGTAAAGCTGAATTGATGTTGAAGTTTTGTATTTAGATTTGAAATCTAATGGTTTATTTAACTGATCTGATAAGTGTTAACGAGCGGCAGTGAAGGTGGTTAGGGGGCGGATGAACCGAACAGTTGTAGAGGGTTGACCAGAGGAGGATGTTGAGTGGTGGTGGTGAGGAGGAGTGATGGTGTCAGGTATGTGTGAGAGATGTTTGTGCCTGTATGCATTAAAGACTTGTATATTATACTATTTGCATTAAAAAGTTGTACTCTGTATGTAAATGACTAAAATGCCCTCGTAGTTAACAGACTAGGTGGTTGGTGTTAAAAAATGGACTTAAATGGTTAAGAAAAGTGGCTATAGGGACTTAGAGCGTTAAACATTTTAATTTTGGACTCAAGTGGTTAAAACCCCTAAAACACGTAGACTCAAAAAGTAATTCACCCTAAAATTTAATTTGATTATTTTTTTTACATGACCCATACTGGACCCAAAAACACTATTATATAATAAACAACCCCTTAAAATTTCCGCCCCCATGAAATAATATCATGTGTCCACTAATGGTTGTAGGGTCAATAGTATTTTAACTATGACCATGGGGTGTGGTTCTTCCTTCCCCATGGCCACATAGGCACCACCTCAGCACCTTATCTCCACCTTATCATCTTCCCTATCGTGCCGCGGGGGGATGGCGTTGTTGTACCCCTTCCCCTTCAACCAATCACCATCAAAGATCCAGGAGAAAAGTGCTCGAGACAGACGGGAGTTATTCACCGATGTTCCTGATCTTCGGTCGGGCGAGGGATGGTGTTCCCGATCGGGGAAAGCCTCCACCTCAGCTCCCCGAGCTACTTGCCGATGCCACACCCATCACCTAAGGGGAGTCAAATGGTTTCAATATTACAAGGTTCAGGTATTCAAAATGTTAGCTTTCGTTTATGGAAAATTGCATAATTAAGAGCACCCACATCGGTGGTGCTTTTTCTCGTCCGGGACCGATGTTGAGCACAAGTGAAGGAGCGGGAGAGATGGTAACAGTGGACGAAAGAGGAGGCGTCCATATCAATTTTGTGAGGGGAGAGGAGAGAGAAATAGATGAGTGGGATGAGAGAGAGTGTTGAGCTTGCTTTCGGACCTGCCACCACCTTTGTAAGTGAATGTTCTAAAGGCGGCATGTATTTTCCGTTAGTATTCTATTTTGGGGATTGAACATTGCAAAATAGGATTCAAGTGTCAAAGGCTTATGTTAACAGACTATGAGTAATATCAAAATTGTTATCTTCCAAGAAATTCCCACATCCGAAAATATCGTCCATCTTGTTCTGCGTCGAAAATGATTTGATTAAACATAAAAGCTAAGCTGTCACAATTTTCATGAGTCACATTGTTTATGTAGGGTACGTTTACACACATCAATTTTTATACTTGTGACAAGCGTCTTCACGGTTCACGTTTAGGGGCGTACGTGCTAGTTCCTGCAAGGAAGGCCACAGCTCTTCTCCACATCACAACCGCACACGTTCTTGGACCACGTGCCTCTGCCAACTCCTCCTCCTCATCCTTTCCGCCCCCATCCACTTAATATTTTACTAGATTATTATATGCATGAAATAAAATGTTACATTATTTTAAATCAATGAATAGTCTTACTTTCTACATAAATTAATCAAACACCTCAAGCAATGTGACTTATATAAATAAATAATTTATCAGAATTTAAGATCTATCTACTGCTTTCATAATACAAGCAAAACAGGAAAACAAATTATTATTTTTATAAGGCTGGACGGTGACCGTCTAGCATCGTCCTCCATCCGGCGACGAAACCCCCTCCACGCCGCCCCCCTCCGTCCTCATCGTCGAGATGTCGCCGTTTGCGACGAAGCAATTATTGTGGGCCCCCAGTCAAATGTAGCCGTTTAAATAAAAAAAATTAAAGTCAGATCTTAAGAGAAGATGATGAAGATGAAGAGGATCGATGAATGAGTTGCTTGAGAGAAGATGAAGAAAAAGGACTTGAAGGCTTCCGGTTGTGGAATGGTGAACTGATTTTTCAGATTCAGATGGTGGTTGGTGAACTGATTTTTCAGATTCAGACGATGGTATCGCCGGAAAAGTGAATCGCCGGAAAAGTGATCTAAGGAGAGAAAGGGGGAGGCGGTGGAGGGTTTAGATATAGAAGTAGGTCTTGACTTGTGTTTATGTTTTTATTTCATAATTTATGTTTTTTTGTTAAGTGAATTTCCATATACTTTATAATTTTTAAATTTTATATTAATTCGTTATAAAAAATAGAAGATTAAAAAAATAAAAAAACATAAAAGTGGTGGGGAGGACTATGACTAAGATCATCCTCCATACCCTCTAGTTTTGTGGGATGGACCATCCTTGGAAGGACTATGACGTGGCACCTACGTGGCGGATCATCCTCCCTTGGAGGACCATCACCATACCCTCTAGCCTAAGCTTCCCATCCATTTCCCTCACACTCCGGTTTTACAAGAATAAACAATAACCAACGCGGTTTCAAAATGTATCAAAACCAATCTCATTGACTTCAGTTTTTCTGTAAAAACTGTTAGTAGCTATATAATTTGGTATATATTCTAATTGATGTAATTCCCTCAATCATAGCTCAATCGTTATTATGTGATTAGCATGATTATAGTGCAATCATTGATTGCAAATGTTGTATATAATCTCATTGTACAGAGAATAATACACAAGAAAAACATTCCTCTCATTCTCTTACTCTCTATCTTAACATGGTATCAAACCCATCCCTCTAACTCATTCGATCCTGCCAACCCCTCCCCTTCTTCTCACAACAGCCAACTTCTTTCTTGATCTACCCTACCCTTCCCTTCATTTCAATGGATCCTAAAAACCACCCCGCTATAACTGTTTCCAATATCAAAACATTTATCCCCATTACTCTCGAGATGGAAACAAGTGAATACGCCTCATGGGCAGAACCCTTCAAACTCCATTGTCGAGCCTATCAAGTTCTCGACCATCTTTCACCTCGCCAAACCCAAACATCCTCCGCTGCCGCCAAAGACAAAGAAAACTCATCGGACTCCAAAACCGATGACGTGTGGGATCGCCTTGATGCCATAGTCCTTCAATGGATCTATGGCACCATTTCACCCAATCTTCTAAGCATAATCATCCATCCCGATTCTACCGCTTGCTATGCTTGGACGGCCTTGAAGAGCATATTTCATGACAATCAAGTCACAAGATCCGTTTTGTTACAAAAGAAATTCACCAACATAAAGCTTGAATCTTTTCCATCAATGTCTGCTTATTGTCAAGAAGTGAAAATGATTTCGGATCAATTGGCCAACGTTGGTTCACCGGTCAATGAACAAACTCTAGTAATCCAACTACTCTCCGGTCTCAATGAAGCCTATGGAAGTGCCGCCACCATCATTAAAAATAAAGACCCGTTTCCCACTTTTTACGAAGCTCGTTCTCAATTGATTCTGGAAGAAACAACTAAAGCAAACCGTATTGCCAACGACACTGCCCTTCACACATCCCACCAACAAAGCAATACCCACCAAAATTCCATCGCCTCCCCTACTTATAATCGCAATGGAAATCGTCATGGCAACCGCAACAACAATCGAAACAATAACCGTGGTCGCAGCCGAGGCAGAAGCTCATCCAACCAAACTCCTACCCAATATTCCCCACTGATCCAACCAACACCTTACTACCAGCCTATTGCAACTCCAACTCCACAGCACACTAATCGTCCACCTTATTGGGCCCATCAACAAAATAATTTTTGGCCCACACCACCTTGTCCCTACCCCACTTCTGCCACTCCTTGGCCCAATAACCCAAACCCATCTCAGGGCATCTTAGGCCCACGACCTCATCAGGCTTACACCGCAACCGAACCATCTCACATACCCACCGAACTCAATCAGGCATTCAACATGTTTCCTTAAATCCACCTGATCAAAATTGGTACATGGATACGGGTGCGACAGGTATAATGACTCACAACTCTAGTAATCTTACGTCTTGTTTAAATAAGGTTTATGACCGAAACATTACCGTCGGTGATGGCACCAATATTCCAGTCTACGCAATTGGAAATCACATTCTCCAACACCCTTTTCCAAAATTCAAACTTAATAATATTCTTTTTGCACCAAAATTAGTTAAAAATTTAATATCCGTGCGTCGTTTTACCACCGACAACAATGTTTCAATCGAGTTTGACCCGTTTGGTTTTGATGTAAAGGATCTCCACACGCGGGAGCCCCTCCTCCGATGTGATAGCACCGGCGACCTCTACCCACTCACCATCCCCTCAAGATCACAAGCTAAAGTCTATCATGCACCCATCTCTACCTTTTTAGCCGTGTCTCAAGATACTTGGCATCGCCATCTTGGACATCCTGGAAATAATATCTTACGTCATTTAAAACCTTCTTTGTCTTCTTTTTCCAACAATGTTAAACATCCTAGTATTTGTGAACCGTGTGTGTTTGGAAAACAAATTAAGTTTCCGTTTCATGACTCTAATACTTGCACCCATTTACCTTTCGATAAAGTACATAGCGACTTGTGGACATCACCGGTTCTTTCATCAACCGGATGTCGATACTATCTCCTTTTTCTAGATGACGAAACTAATTTTTTATGGACTTACGCCATCACCTCTAAATCCCAAGTATTTACCAAATTTCAAGAATTTCACAAACTAATTTCAACCCAATTTCACACATCTATCAAATGTTTTCAATGTGACAACGGCCGTGAATATAATAATGCCTCATTTCATAATTTTTGCTCAAATAATGGAATGACATTCCGCTTCTCATGCCCTTACACGTCATCCCAAAATGGTAAAGCGGAACGAAAGATACGGTCCATCAATAACATCATGCGTACCATCCTATCTCAGTCATCCATGCCCCATTACTTTTGGCATCACGCTCTTGAACATGCCACTTATCTTCTTAACATATTACCAACTAAAGTTCTACATAACTACACCCCCACCTCTTATCTATACAATAGACAACCTACATACGAACACTTACGCATTTTTGGTTGTCTATGTTATCCCCTCCTACCATCTACCTCTATAAACAAACTAGCGGACCGCTCCACTCCATGTGTTTTCCTAGGATACCCATCCAATCATATAGGATATAAATGCTACAACATCTCCACTAAACAAATCATAATTTCTCGTGACGTTGTTTTTGACGAAAATATTTTTCCTTTCAAAACACTTAACCCAAGTCCTTCCTCCTACAATTTCTTAACCAATGATACCTACCCTTTCCATTGGTTCGACCCCACCTCCACAAATATTCCATCCCCCACCGACCAATCACTACTCAACAACAAACAAACAATACAACTCCAATTAACATTCTGCCCACTATCCCACCATCCCTCACTCCCACGCAAACACCTCCTACCCCATCTATATCTTCTAATCATTTGTCTGACTTACCAACTCAACCTTTTTCTCCATTATCCACTCTACTAAACAACAACCAAACAACCACTCCCTCAAATATACAACAACAAAACATTACCAACCCTTCTGTCGTCCCACAACCCCCTGCCCACCCACATCGAACAATCACTACCCGATCCATAACGGGTATCCACAAACCCAAACAACAATTCAATCTTAACACCTCCTCTTCTCACCTTATCTCTCCTATACCTAAAACCTCATCCGAGGCTCTATCCAACCCACACTGGAACAATGCCATGACCAACGAGTTTCAGGCCCTTATGGACAACAAGAGATGGGAACTAGTACCAAAGAGGCCCGACATGAATATCGTCCGTAGTATGTGGGTTTTTAGACACAAAAAGAAGGCGGATGGGACACTAGAACGTTACAAAGCCCGGCTTGTTTGAAATAGGCATTCTCAACAGGTAGGTGTTGATTGCGGGGAAACATTTAACCCGGTTGTAAAACCAGCGACAATTAGAACGGTTCTCTCACTTGCACTATGCAACTCATGGCCAATTCATCAATTAGACGTAAAAAATGCTTTTCTCCACGGCCATCTTCAAGAGACCGTCTATATGCACCAACCCATGGGATTTAGAGATCCAAATTATCCACATCATGTATGCCTACTCAAAAAGTCCCTATACGGCCTCAAACAAGCACCACGGGCATGGTACCAACGTTTCGCCGAGTATGTTTCAAAAATGGGATTTCGACATAGCCTATGTGACCATTCACTGATCATTTTCAAAGAGGACACCCACACAGCGTTCATTTTACTATACGTAGATGACATTTTGTTGATCACATTGTTGGAAAAATAGGTGAAAATAGCATTTTTCACAAATATAGGAAAATGATTTTTTCCTATTTTGGACTAGAAATAAATATAATAAAATGAGCGGGTTTTATATATTTATTTGTGGGTTTGTGTTCTATGTTGGAAAAGCTTCGCAACGAACTAAACCACGTCCAAAACCGAGCTAAGATGAATGAGAAACAAAAGGGAAAGTAGCACCTTGTCCCACATCGGATGAGACATGGAACTTAAATGGGTATTTAAGGTGGAACTCTCCATCCATATTGTTTCATGGAAGCAGACACTAAGGGTCCTCGCGAAGGGTGCGGAGCACCCTAACTCGCACTCGCACTGGCAAACGCTCGCGCGCGCGTGGGCGATGAGGCGCAATGTGGCGCTTTGATGGCGCACTTTGCACTTCGCACGCTCGCATCGCCGCGATCCGCCTTTGTATTTTTAACCACGTGCGCGTGGTGGATCACAGAGGATGTAAGGACCGAGTGGTGAAGTGGCGTGCAGGTTCGAGGCGCGTGACGTGGCAGTCCACGCGCGGGTACAAGTGGCACGAAGGCGCGCGGTTGCGCATGGTGCATGGGTCCTGCTGTGTCGTGCGCGGCACACCAGAGTGAGCCAATATGGCGCGACTGTGTGGCGTGATCGTATAGGCTCACAGGTGACGTGGCGTACGCGCGCATGGAAATGAGCCAGATGGACGCACCGTGGATGAGCGTGCTGACCTGCGCGCGCGCCAGTGTGTCTTGCGCGCGCAGAAGCTTCCAGCATTGAATGTCAGTGCAGTTTCAGTTCAGCTTCGTAACTGACGAGTTAACGGTCTTTGACTGAGAATTAAATGACGTATTAAATTGCATTGAAGACGTTTAATGCAATTTTAACCTCTCTTTAATTCCTTTTTGACTGTTTCGACTTAGGAGCTGTATAAATACAGATCCATACCCAGCTGCAGTAGACACCAGCTACACAACAGCAAACTGAATTTTCTCTCAACAGTCTTCTGATCTTCTTCAAGCATTGTTCAAGGTAGCCTTCGGGTTGTAGGCTAATTCCGGCAGTACTACTACTCCGCCTGTTGTACCCTGGGAAACAAAACGAGTACTCCTAGGAGGCTCGGAATTTGTTTTAAGGGAAGCGTGTGAACACGTGCCTCAGCCATTCTGCTTCATCTCATTTCTTGTATTTTCCTTTATTTCAGTTGTAATATGTAACACCCCGAAAATATAAAACCTAATATTAAATTTATAAAGTATAAATTTAACGAGAATTTACTAAGTAGGAATTTGTAACCTAGTTAGTTATTTTCTTATAAATGGTTCATTACATGGTTAAAGGTTAACCAACTATATGTTGAACAAAGTAGAGGGACCTTAGTTGTTAATTCTGAAACTTAATTAAATGGAACAAATAAAAATAAACCAAACACCCCAAATCTGGGTGTTGGTCGATCAAGGAGAAGCAGGGGGCGACACCCCCATTCCAAAAATCATAATCTCACCAAAACAATCAAATTGAGGGCTCAAATCTGATCAAAAACGAAATCTGAACATAGAACAGTGATCCTCATCACAAGAGGATTACAAGGTATGTAAAAATTCGTGTTAATCCTTTGTTTGAAATTCTCATGATTTTGGAAAATCTAAAATTAGATGTTGCATGTGTGTTGTTTGATTAGATTAGAGATGATGTAGTGTCTAGAAGTGAAACCTAGACAACTACATATGAAATCATGTCCAAATTCAGGAAATTCCATGAACACCTTGAAGGTGGGTTATGGGTTTTACAAGATGAAGATGAACACTAGGGTTTAGGATGATTATTCTAGTGTAATTTGATTGTTGAAAGTAATTCCAGAAAGATATGATGCTTAAAACACTATAGGAGGGCTTTATTGTTGGCAAGTTAGCTAATTAGCAAGCTAAGAAGTTGATTACTAAAGATATAAAAATTCTGCATATGAAGTGTTTGTTGAAATGCCTCAAAGAAGGCTTGAAAACTAGAATTTTGTAGTTAAAACACCAAATCGTGATGTTTTAACTATTATGTGAAATATGGTTTACAAAGAGTTCTAAACAAGATAACGTTGAACTCTATAGGACAAGATACCGGAACGTCGAGTGGACAAGCCGGTGGTGACTCACGGTTGAAGGGCGTGCGCTAAGGTATGTAACTTGACCCGTTACATTTAGTAGATTGGATGTTTATATGATGTGTACTTGAATTTAAAATAAAGGATGCTATGAAATAAAGCGTTGATGTCGTTATATAGTATAGTTGGTCAAAAGTTGGTTATAATTCGTTGGTAGTCGTCATAAGGAAGAAATTTCCGTAGACGAGCTAAACGGGTCGAATAATCAAAATAAAGCATGGTTAATACTACGGGATATGTAGATTTTACTTTGATATTGGTTAACATGTAACACGTTAGAAATACTAGAATTTGATGTCGTAAATTCTTAGAAAACGAAATCCGAAAGTTGGGTTTGAGAGCATTGAACAAAACAAGCAAAAACAAGAATTTCCAGGAACTACCGTAAATTATGGTAGTACCGTAATTTACGGTAGAGGTCATGTCTGTTACGGTGATTCACTACTGGTTTACGGTGGAACCAGGGATTTCCAGATGTCACCGTAAATTACGGTAATACCGTAATTTACGGTGGAGACAGGAAATTTTATATTTTTTATTTTATTTAAATTAAGGTTGTAATATATGTTTAACCTTATTTCCCAAAGTCAAAACTAATGTTCTAATGGTTTTGACCCTAGGTGACTAGATGGACCTTACGGATGATGGTCAAGCAGCGTCAAAGAACCGAACACGACTAATGAAGCTTCCGCTATATTTTAAATCTTTTGTAATCCTTGTGTATGGGTTGTAAACACATATTTTGAACATCTTTTAAATGTTCCAACTTAGTTATTAGTGATTAAGTTAGATGGAAATTATGAACTTTGATATGAAAGTCAGGTTTTGTAATCAATATTTTACTAGAAATGGTACAAACTATTATAAATATCAAGGGTTAAATTTAGGGTGTTACAAGTTGGTAATCAGAGCTCAAGGTTGTCAATAAGTGTTCGGTTCAAGCTTGATCGATCGTCCGGTAAGTGTTAACTTATTCTGTTAATAAATTATGTATTACGTATCGAATGAGAAATGAATAAATATGCATGAAAATGAAAAGAGAAGAAATGCATGAAACAAGAATTATTAAATCAAGTTACGAACTTGATTGAATTGAAACAAGAATGACTAAATCAAGTTACGAACTTGATTGAATTGAAACAAGAATGATTAAATCGAGTTATGAACTTGATTAAATCAAAACAAGTAAAGCATGTGTTATAAATGGAATGTTTAACAATCTATGTAAACATTTCAGAAATCGAGATGGCTAATGAAGGTGATGATAATGCGGTGCCAAGAGTCACCGAACAAATGAGAGAAGTGATTGCCGAAGAGGTTGGAAAGGCGATCGAAAACAGTTTGTCGGGCTTTATTGATAAAATTCAAAACACAGTTTTATCAATGGTGGAAGGGAGAATCAAGAAATTGGAAGATGATTCCAATTCAACAAAGGAAAAGCATGGTGGACAAAAGCCTTGTTCATACAAGGAATTCATGGCATGTAAACCACCAATATATAATGGGGAGGTTGATCCAATCGTGTGCCAACGATGGCTAAGTGATATCGAAGGAGTATTCGAGAGAACTCATTGTGATGAAAATGACTACGTAGCTTATGGTACGGGTCAATTAAGAGGCCAAGCGAAAGACTGGTGGGATAACAAAAAGAAGGAGATTGGAAGTGAAGTAGCTAAGGCCAGGACATGGGAGGAGTTTAAGACGCCGTTTCTTAAACACCATAGTCCCAAGGCGGTCATAAATAAAATCAAGGAAGAGTTCATGCAACTCAGACACAAAGGCGAATCCATAGACAAGATCACGGGGATGTTTATGGACAAGATGAAGTTCTGTGACGATTTGATAACGAATGAAGAGCAAAAGGTCTATTATTATCATAACATGCTAAGCGCGGAATATAGAGAGTTCATAACCCCTTCAAAGTACGAGACCCTTACCGAGATTGTCAATGCTGCTCGGGAAAGGGAGATTGAATTGAAAAAGAGTATAGAACGGGGCGAACGAAGGGCACAAGATGTGAATCCAAGCCCTGCCAAGAAAGCAAGAACGAATGAATCAGCAAAGAAATCAGATGCTAAAGGTAGTACATCAGGTTGTAAAATTTGTGGGAAAAATCATAAAGGCGAATGTCGTTACAAGGATAAGCCTTGTCCCATATGCAAGAAAACGGGACATATGGCTATGTCAGGCCCGGAGAAAGTGACGGTTTGTTACAACTGTTATCGAACGGGTCACAAGAAGTCGGAATGCCCGGAATTGGTCGGAAAGAAGGATGGGCAAGAATCGAAAGGAGAAGCCCCGAAAGCAAAAGCAAGATCTTTCCAACTAACTGCCGCAGAAGCAAAGGTTGAACCTGACGTGGTCTCAGGTATATTTGCTGTAAATTCAATTCCTGCACATGTGTTATTTGATACGGGTGCGAATAAATCCTTTGTTTCATATGGACCTATTCGACATCCTTCATTTATTCTAACAAAATTACCTGTGCCTTTAGAAGTAGAGATAGGTAATGTCAAAAGCTTTATTGTTTGTGATGTATGTGAAAATTGTAAACTGAGCATCGATGATGAAGAATATTTGATAAATCTAATCCCGATGTCGATGGGAGAATTCCAAGTAGTCGTGGGGATGGATTGGCTATCTCAATACCATGCAAAGGTCGTGTGTTTTCGCAAAGAGATAAAACTAACATCTCCGAGCGGAAAACACGTCACCATTTATGGCGAAAAACGAGGCAACCCCATAGTATGTTCGATGTTGAAAGCTCACAAGCTCATGAAGCGAGGATGCAAGGCCTTCATAATTTATGCAAATGAAACCGAGAAAGAATCACGAAAGATTGGAGATGTACCGGTAGTACGAGATTATGAAGATGTTTTTCCGGAAGATTTATCGGGGATACCGCCTGAACGGGAAGTAGAGTTCTGGATCGAATTGATTCCGGGCGCGAAACCTGTAGCAAAAGCCCCGTACCGACTTGCACCGTCGGAACTTCAAGAGTTGATGTCCCAAATCCAAGACCTGCTTGACAAGGGATTCATAAGGCCGAGTGTGTCTCCTTGGGGCGCACCGGTATTGTTCGTGAGGAAGAAAGACGGGAGCATGAGTATGTGTATTGATTACCGGGAGTTAAACAAACTCACGGTAAAGAACCGGTACCCGCTCCCGAGGATAGATGATTTATTCGACCAATTACAAGGCGCGAATTGGTTTTCCAAAATTGACCTTAGATCGGGATATCACCAACTAAAGGTCAAAGAAGAAGATGTGCCGAAGACGGCTTTCCGCACGAGGTACGGACATTACGAATTCCTCGTGATGTCGTTCGGGCTAACAAACGCACCCGCTGCTTTCATGGACCTCATGAACCGGGTTTGCAAGCCAATGTTGGATAAGTCGGTCATCGTGTTTATCGATGATATCTTGGTGTACTCGAAAAATGAAGCTGAACACGCACACCATTTACAAGAAGTGTTAGAGACACTTAGGCGAGAGAAGTTATATGCAAAATTCTCTAAATGTGCCTTTTGGTTACGAGAGGTTCAATTTTTAGGTCATGTCATAAATGCCGACGGAGTATTGGTGGATCCGTCAAAGATAGAAGCAGTGTCAAAATGGAATTCCCCGAAGAACCCTTCAGAAATTAGAAGCTTTTTGGGGCTTGCGGGGTACTATAGGAGATTCATTCAAGATTTCTCTAAAATTGCGTCACCCCTAACCAAGCTAACTCAAAAGAAAGCAAAGTTTATTTGGGGAATTGATCAAGAAAAAGCGTTTCAAACGCTAAAAGAAAAGCTAACCCAAGCTCCAGTACTGACATTGCCAGACGGAGTCGAAGACATGGTGGTTTATTCGGATGCTTCATTATTGGGGCTTGGTTGCGTGTTGATGCAACGGGGCAAGGTAATAGCCTATGCCTCGAGACAATTGAAGATACACGAGAAGAAATACCCCACGCACGATCTCGAATTGGCAGCGGTAGTGTTTGCATTAAAAATATGGAGGCATTACTTGTATGGGGTAAAGTGCACCATATTCACCGATCACAAGAGCTTGAAATACTTCTTTGATCAGAAGGAGTTAAATATGCGACAAAGGCGATGGCTGGAAACGGTGAAGGACTACGATTGTGAGATACATTATCACCCCGGAAAAGCAAACGTGGTAGCGGACGCTTTAAGCAGAAAAGCGGACTATGTCCCAATACGAGTGAGGTCGATGCAACTTGTGGTGACCTCGGGTATACTTGAACGTATTCTAGAGGCGCAGTTAGAAGCAGTAAAAGAAGAGAATTGGAAGAAAGAAAGAATAATTGGTCAATTGAAAGATTTGTCGGAAGGGAATCATGGGTTGAAGACTCGATCCGGAAGGATATGGGTCCCACATACTTGTGGAGTAAAGGCGCTTCTACTTAACGAAGCTCATAAATCCCGTTATTCGATTCATCCGGGTGCAACCAAGATGTACAATGATTTGAAACAAAATTATTGGTGGCCCGGAATGAAGAGGGACGTGGCGAAATATGTGGAAAAATGCTTGACATGTTTACAAGTCAAGGCGGAGCACCAGAAACCATACGGCAAACTCCAACCGTTAGAAATTCCGGTTTGGAAATGGGAACATATTACAATGGACCTGTTAACCAAGTTGCCCAAGACGAATCGTGGTTTTGATGCCATATGGGTAGTGGTGGATAGATTGACGAAAAGTGCTCACTTCATTCCGATTCGTGAGACTTATACGTCAGAAAAGATGTCAGAAGTCTATACCAATGAAATCATAGCACGTCATGGAGTGCCGGTGTCCATCGTGTCTGATAGGGATACCCGGTTTACTTCGAAATTCTGGCGTGATTTCCAAGAACAAATGGGGACCAAATTGTACATTAGCACTGCGAACCATCCTCAAACGGATGGACAAAGTGAAAGAATGATACAAATATTGGGAGACATGCTACGGGCGTGTATAATCGACTTTGGAGGCAGTTGGGATGTTCACCTACCGTTAGTCGAGTTTTCGTATAACAACAGTTACCAATCTAGTATTAAAATGGCACCATACGAACTGCTTTACGGTAGGAAGTGTCGAACCCCGGTTTGTTGGGGTGAAGTGGGTCCACGTGAACTCGCCCACCAAGACATAGTACGAGCCACGAACGAAAAGATCGATAAAGTTCGGGCACACTTGAAAGCGGCTCAAGACAGGCAAAAGGCGTATGTTGATAAAAGGAAAAGGCCAATTGAATTTCAAGTCGGTAACATGGTCATGCTAAAAGTGTCCCCATGGAAAGGCGTTATTAGATTTAGAAAAAGGGGGAAGTTAAGCCCAAGGTTTATCGGGCCATTTAAAATTATCGGGAGAGTTGGCAAAGTAGCTTACCGCCTTGAATTACCGGAGGAGTTAAGTGGAATCCATGGCACGTTCCACGTGTCGCAATTAAGAAAGTGCCTAGCAGACGAAACGACCTATATCCATTACGATGATATCGAAGTGGATAATAGTCTGAATTACGCTGTGAGACCGTTGGAGATTTTAGATCAAAAAGTCAAACACTTACGAAATAGACAAATTGATCAAGTCAAAGTCAAATGGGAGCACAGGAAAGGTTCGGACACTACGTGGGAGTCCGAAGAGGAGATGCGACGTCTCCACCCTACATTATTCGGTACGTATAACGGTTTCGGGGACGAAACCCTTTTTAAGGGGGGTGGACTTGTAACACCCCGAAAATATAAAACCTAATATTAAATTTATAAAGTATAAATTTAACGAGAATTTACTAATAAGGAATTTGTAACCTAGTTAGTTATTTTCTTATAAATGGTTCATTACATGGTTAAAGGTTAACCAACTATATGTTGAACAAAGTAGAGGGACCTTAGTTGTTAATTCTGAAACTTAATTAAATGGAACAAATAAAAATAAACCAAACACCCCAAATCTGGGTGTTGGTCGATCAAGGAGAAGCAGGGGGCGACACCCCCATTCCAAAAATCATAATCTCACCAAAACAATCAAATTGAGGGCTCAAATCTGATCAAAAACGAAATCTGAACATAGAACAGTGATCCTCATCACAAGAGGATTACAAGGTATGTAAAAATTCGTGTTAATCCTTTGTTTGAAATTCTCATGATTTTGGAAAATCTAAAATTAGATGTTGCATGTGTGTTGTTTGATTAGATTAGAGATGATGTAGTGTCTAGAAGTGAAACCTAGACAACTACATATGAAATCATGTCCAAATTCAGGAAATTCCATGAACACCTTGAAGGTGGGTTATGGGTTTTACAAGATGAAGATGAACACTAGGGTTTAGGATGATTATTCTAGTGTAATTTGATTGTTGAAAGTAATTCCAGAAAGATATGATGCTTAAAACACTATAGGAGGGCTTTATTGTTGGCAAGTTAGCTAATTAGCAAGCTAAGAAGTTGATTACTAAAGATATAAAAATTCTGCATATGAAGTGTTTGTTGAAATGCCTCAAAGAAGGCTTGAAAACTAGAATTTTGTAGTTAAAACACCAAATCGTGATGTTTTAACTATTATGTGAAATATGGTTTACAAAGAGTTCTAAACAAGATAACGTTGAA
>JARYGA010019882.1:0-42654 GCA_030545235.1 Helianthus tuberosus
AAGTAGCGGGGGAGTCCGGTGGTTTAGAGAGAGAGAGTTGAGAGAGAAATGGATAGTGAGAGAGAGTGGAATTGACGGTTTGAATTTTGAAAATGAATTCAGGAATATATTTGAGAGAGAGAGGAGGATTAAAGTTATGATTTGAATTTTGAAATTGATTTTGAAATTCCCTCCTTAAAAAATTCTATTATATACAATATATTTTTTCATAATAATAAAATATTGAAAAGAGAATTATGACATCAGCAGAGACAAGTGGCATACCTTAATGGTTGACACATAGGCAGATTTACATCAGCCAATAATATCTTATTATAGATAGTATAGATAATATTCAAACTGTAGCAATTACATTTTCATAAATCTAACAACCATCATCGAAGCTGTAACAAAATCTAAACACCAATACACTAAACACTGTTACATAAGAAAAACTGATATGGCCTAACAGATGATACAGTTCAACAGAGAACCTCTGCTATGGACTAACAGATGATGCAGTTCAACAGAGAATGTTTAAATACTGATGTTGAATCCGTTGTAGATACTAAACCGCTGATGTTACTGAGCAGTGGTTTTCCTTTGGTTGATTAGGCCTTAGGTACATAAGTGCCTGTCTTTAACAGCTTTGTCTTCAACAGTGGATAGGTCTAATCAGTCTTTAAGTCCATCAGCCTTTATAAGAAGCAGTGGTTAGTTATAATAGTCCTTAGTAAGATCAGCTGTTATAACCACTCAATAACCCTTTGAGCGGAAGCAAGTGTCCGTCTATTCAATTGAGAGGAATCATTACATTACATCCCTGTTGAAAAACAGAATCAATAAATTTAGGGAAAATGGGATTGAAAGATGATAACCCAACAGTGGAGGATCTCATTCGACAGCTCCGATAAATTCAGTGGTATTCTCAACGGATGCTTCCTAGATTTTTGAAGACCGACAAAGACCAACAAATGTCCACAGTGATACTTCTTTAGACATTTGTCGGTCTTCAAAAATCTAGGAAGCATTGTTTGAGAATACCACTGAATTTATCGGAGCTGTCGAATGAGATCCTCAACTGTTGGGTTATCATCTTTCAACCCCATTTTCCCTAAATTTATCAATTCTGTTTTTCAGACCTCCCAAAGCCACCTATCCGCCTCCAAAGAGATCGAGACAGCTTGAAGCATAACCTGGACTTGCTGTCATTCCACCAATTGAGTATTTAATCCCAATATACCAGACATTACCAGCTTTTCTAATTTGCATTGGGATTTCTCCTTTTACAAACATATCATCTTCAATCTACTCGTAATCACATGGTAAACCAATGCAAGCATCTGAATAAACAATAACAAATCAAAGACAAAATCAAAAGCTACAAATATATCAAACAAATTTCATAGAATCATGATTTATTTTAAACACATATACATCTATTTTTAAAAACAAACATACATTTTCTCTTTATCAATAAAGTTGAGATCCATTTTTAACCTTGATCACATTCGGAAACTCGGCCAATGAACTCAAGACTTCCACACCAAATAACAAATCCAGCAAGATCTACATGAAGAACATTTAGCATACAAACCTTCAGTTTGTGATAAAAAGGAAAAATAAAAAAAAAATATCTATTTTTAAACTACCGTTGGTCTGCATAATATTCAAATCGATATTAAACATGATGAATAAACAGACATCACCAGCTTTTCTAATTTGCATTGGGATTTCTCCTTTTACAAACATATCATCTTCAATCTACTCGTAATCACATGGTAAAACAATGCAAGCATCTGAATAAACAATAACAAATCAAAGACAAAATCAAAAGCTACAAACATATCAATCAAATTTCATACCATCATGAAAGAAATTAGGTCATGGATTGTTACCATATTTAGCGAGAGAAGAATCGATCGAAGTATTGGAGAAGATGACGATTTTAAGAAACTTCAATCTGGAAATCACGTAACAAAGCTCAAGAAACCACGAAGAAGAAGGAGAATTGATTGCAAAGTGTATTAACAATTACCAAAAAAATAACCTTTTACCTGATTTATTTTAAACACATATACATCTATTTTTAAACACAAACAGACATTACCTCTTCATCAATAAAGTTGAGATCCATTTTAAAATCCAGCAAGACCTTCTTGAAGAACATTTAGCATACAAACCTTCAGTTTGTGATGAAAAGAAAAAATCAAAAATATCTATTTTTAAACTACCATTGGTCTGCATAATATTCAAATCGATGTTAAATGCAACGCCTCTGTCGTCTTCATCCTCTTCTCTGTATCTACAGTTTTAGAGATAGAGAGTTGAGAGAGAGTAGACAGAGAGATTGAAATGGGTTTTTGAAATTATGATCGAGTTTGGATTTAGGTTTGAATTTATATTTGGGAGAGAGAAGAATTGAAGCTCTGATGACATTAAATGCAAATTACATATCCCTATCAAGTTTTAAATTTCAAATTACCCTCTCATTTTAACGAAACATCAGTGGTTTAAATTTGAATGAACATCAGTGGTTTGATAATTGAATGTGGGCCAGACCTTTGAAATTGAAAAGTGGGGCAGTGGTTTGGATGGCAGATCTTTGAATTATGATGTCACTATGCTCCCTCTATGGCTGCCACCTCATCGGGGATGACATAAGAAAAGCATTGTTGGACATGCTCTCTAGCTGACACATCAGCTTTTCTTATGTCACTTGGATTTCTCCTTTTATAGAAAGTATAGATGGATAAATATTTTAAGGTAAAAAGTCATGAATGCCCTCATGTGCAAGTCACATGTAATACTTAACTGAAAATTTAAACCAGGTTAGGGCTAAAGGACGTACAGTGTAATGATTTTTCCAAATAAAGGATTGTGACTGTAATTATTGAAGTTAAAGGGTATCAATTGCAATTTGATACAAACATGAAGGACGAAAAGTGTAATTTACCCAAAAAAATTGGTTATACTAAATAATAATAAAAAATTGCTTTATTAAAAATTGAAAGAAAAGGTTTTATATTTTATTTCAAAAGAAAAGGTTCTTAAAATATTCAATTACAGAAATGGTCCCTCTGGTTAAGCCAGGTCACACCTTTGATGTCAAAGTTTTAGAAGTTGCAAGTTTGAATTTTGTGATTAGTATCGGGTCCTAAGACAGACAGACGTCAACTATTAATAAAAAAGACCCTCGTATGCAATAAGTGTGAGAGTATTTTGATCATTGCCACCAACAAATGATAGAATGTATATAATTTAATCGTCGCCCCTTTCTTCTACACTTTCATTTGCTTTCTTAGCCAACTTCACCTTCGATCAGACCTCGATATCTTTGCCTTCAATCGATAATGGTGACTAGCTTTAATCTCAACGTACTTGACTAACACTAACCATGGACATCGTTTCTATTGCTACCCATAAGACCATTCGGAGTGGAGGGGCTTGTAAAGGGGGTGTTATGGTGGCAGCCACGTCAGCACACGTCTGAAAAGTGACGTGGTGCAAAAAAATGAGTGGGACGAGGCGTGAAAGGATGGCGTTATTCGACCCTTGGCACACAATTTTATTATTATTTTATATTTGAAAATTATATTAAATTTATTAAATTTAAATAAAAACATTAATATTAATTGCATAAATTAAAAAATTACATAAACTTAAAATTAAAATTGCTTAAACCTAAAAAAGTTACAAAAAGCTTTAATCATCGTCTTCATCAGGGTCATTTCATGGACCGCTCCAAATGTGTTCATCCAAATCCGCTCGAAGGTTGTGATAGTTATTTTGTCATAAATTTCATTTGAGTTCGCTTCTTTCTCTTTATTACTTATTTCTACAGTATTTGGTTGACTCTCATCCTCATACTCTCATAGTACTCGCAAATTGCACGTCCATCATCCTCCAAAATCATGGTATGTAATATAACGCACACGTACATCACATTTTGAATTTTAGGTTTTTTCATAATCCTACACAGCATCCTCAAAATGTATCATCTTATATTTTCTGTAAAACACCAAACGCTCGTTTGACATCTTTTTGTGCCGCCATTTGAGCCCAGTTAAATTTAGTTCTTATTTCGGCTAACGTTGTTTCCCGTGTAAATGATTTTACAAACACGGCATAATCCGGGTAAATATCATCCGTCTGATAATAACCGTATTTATACTCCGCACTTTTTACAAAAAAAAAATCCTTCGGTCCAACACCGTTTATATAGTCGTTGAAAATGGATTATTGATTAAGAATATTTCTAAATCGTTATTTGCAGCAGGCATACCAAAGAATGCATGTCAAATCCAAATATCTTGAGATGCAACCGCTTCAAGCATCATAGCCAGTTTTTTATGATATCCACTGGTGTGTTGCCTGCACCATGCAATTGGACAATTTTCCCCATCCCCTTTCATACAATCTAAATTACCAATCATCCCACGGAAACCATGTCGCTCTTCACGAGCCTCCAAAAATTGTTGTATGTCATCAAATGTAGGTTTTCTCAAATATGTTTTTAAATATAGTTCAATGACATACTCACAAAAATAATGGAGGTTTTCCCTCGCCATAAGTTCCGACATTTTTATATGTTCATCCATAATGTCGGAAGTTGTCCCATAAGCCAATTGTCTAAGGGCGGTCATGACTTTTTGCAACATTCTAAATTCTAAACAACCACACGTATCCTTTCTTTGTAAAAAAATACTCATATTTATTTGATAAATCATTTGATATTCTAAGAAATAAATCACGGCTCATACGAAAACGACGCCTAAAAGTGTCAATCCATTGATAAACCTGACCCGTCTAACCTTTTGCTGATTCGTGTGGTGTAATAAATAAATTGTAATCTCTATTAACAATTGCATTGGTTAGATTTCTTTAATTTCCCTATCCTTATTAGCTAACGTAGTGGGATTATAGTTTTTAGTGACTTTTTATTTTGTTGTGTTAGTTATGTTTTATTAGTTATTACGTATGAGTCATGAAAATAATAGTGTGAAATGTATCATGTCATTCGTGATATTGAATTGCATATTTATAATTGTGGTAAACGTGTTGAGTATTGTAATTCACATTATTAACCAGTTTATGGTTGAAACGGGAATGCATAGTTCTTGTCCTTCAGTTTATCGAATAGTTAAGCTAGCTTTGCTTTTACCGGTTGCAACCGCAACCGTTGAAAGATGTTTTTCGAAATTGAAGTTTGTCAAGACGGATTTACGCAATCAAATTACCCGGAATTTTTGAACAATGCTATGGTTTGTGCGGTCGAAAAGGATTTTTTACGTGAAGTAAAAGATGACGATGTGATGGAATGATTTCAAGCTATAAAAAAAAAGATGACAAATCTATTAGGTATTTGTTTTACTTTATTTATTTATTATCGTTTATTTTAATATTGTATGATTGCACGGTGATTTTTTTTATGCCCTTGAATTAATGTTCTAGTTCCGTCACTGATTAAACTTGCTATATTTAATGGTGTTAACCCGTTTATTAAACATGTTAGTGTTAATATATAAGTATATGGCATGTTTAGTTAAACATTTCATGTTTTGGTTTAATAGTCATATTAATCATCATGAACACGACCCGTTTAATACAACAATATATATGAATCGCCACTAACATAACATGACACGTTTGGGGATTTTAAGTAGTATACAATGAATATTTTGATTTTCCAGTCCTTCCTATTTGTACTCTCTACCGCTACTCTCAATCCTATTCCCCCGATATCGCTAACTGCATTTTCATCTCTATGCATGTATGTATTAACTAACATCCACTAAAACACAACATAACATAACCATAATTCATCATCAAATTAACTTCTGCAAATTTCACCATGGCTTTGTTTGCCACGGTTCGTATATCTTCTCAAATCTCATCCTAATAATACTTTTACATATGTTTGTTTGTACATTCGAATAATGAACAACGTTAATGTTGATGCAGAGGTACTGCTGGCGATCGGTTTCTAGGTGCAGCCAACAAGCCTCTATTTCCTCAACCACAACCAAGTATGGTCCCAACACGAATACGAGCACGACGGCCAATAAGCTTAAGTCGAGCGCAGACATGTTCCCGATATATATTTTGCTTGGATTTACAGGCGGAGCAGTGTTCCTTGCGGTGAGGAGCGTTACGCAGCAGCTGTTTCACCACCCTGGTGTGCAGGTTAACAAGACCAACAGAAGCATGATGCCCGAGGTCGACACTCCAGATATCGCCCTGGCTTCCGGAGACAAGTTCATGAACCGATCCGTCCTTAGGAAAGTGGGTCACATTCAGAAACGTGATGACACGGTGTCCATGGATCGCGCCCCTGACGCCTCCACAATCCACCGGTATTATGGTTTTTTATTTCTCATCCATCCATACGTGTCATGCATATAGAAAACTGACTTTCAACAACGAAAAAAAAACATCTACGAAGTTAGGTCAAAATCCGAAAAATGTAAAATTTTTAGAAGTCCACGGTGCATGCGAGTCGCTCAAAATCTAGAAAAGGTAATTTTTTTTTAAAAGGTGTCCTATCAAAATCTAGAAAAGGTAATTTTTTTTAAAACGTGTCCTATCAGTGGTTAATGATAGGTTTTAAAGATCAGATTTCGGATAAGATTTCATCTCAAGCATTGCCGGGTAATCTGTCGGTGATACCCATGATTGTTCCAATGGATGTATGATAGATTCTATCAGTGATCCATTGGTGAAGTCTTTACCAAATCTAGTCTCACCACTAACCTTCACCGACAGATTCTACCTTCATCAAGGGATTACCAACAGGTCCTCTGATTTGTAGTATTGACACACATGCAGGGCTAGTGACTCTACCAACCTGAAAACGGTGGGAGTGGACCCTAGAGCTAATCGCGGTTGATCTTACGACAAAATGGCGTGTGTTTGTGGCTGGATCGAAGGCCAATCTCCTAAAATAAGATTATGTCGCTATGTATGTACTAACCATCCATGTTTCATGTTGCTTCCATGACCTTATCATATTTTTTTCATAATTATTGCTACATCACCTTTTTTTATGTATATATATGGTACTGATCTTGATGGTGAGCCCTTATTGTATATTGAAATAATGAATTTAGATGTCAGCTAGTATATTAAATATATAAAAAAATTAAAAGTATAAATATTCCATCATTGTATTTGTATAGTAATTAAATCAATCTATTCTGTTAAATAAAATTGGTTTGATTAATTACAAGTTGCTCCTTTTAGCTTTCTGTTTAATTTTTTAATCTCACCTGCTGCATATAGTTTTTAAGGCATACAAACGGCTTTTTATTCGAAGATATAGATTATTAAGACAATAATGTTGTTTTTGTAACCAACGTAAATGTAATAATTAGAAGATTTAGAAAAGAAGGGATGATAAGTGTCATTGCCCAACCAACCCAATTCGCTAAATATCATCCAGATGCTATTAATGATGGATATAATTACCGAAAACAAGTCCACGTGCTCTTTCAGCTAAATTCAGACTAATTTTTCTGATTGACTTCCACCAGCAAATCTAAAACGTCATGGTCCGTGGAAGAAACACCAGCTGAATCCGTTGTTCCACCATCCCATCCAATATAAGCCATTAACTTTCCAGCATATATTTCCCATGTGAAGCAAACCTTGTGGTTTAAACAGAGGGAAAAAGTCTGATATTTTAGGCTTTGCACAATAGCTGCCAAAACAGATGCAACATCCTTGAGATTCAGGAGAATCATAATGAGCCATATTTGTTGAGCAGATGACGTTGGAAAGAGAATTAACAGATGTTGTGAACGCAACTCTACCCATATATAATGTTTTGCTGTCAATATAGCATTTATGAACGCAACTCCAAGTTCAAAAGATGTTTCCGGTTATGGGAAGCAGGTATAGCCCAGGTGGGAGTCGAGAAGGATTACTCGAGTTCCACCTGCCCAATTTGGTGGTCATTACGTTGAAAATTGTCAATGCCTGTAAACAAACTGAACAGACACGAACATTCAGTCATTCAACTTTAACCGAACACAAACACATAATCAAACAAATTGTTTTTTTTTTTTTTGTTCATTAAGAAAATGGAAATGTTCGTGTTTATTCGTTAAAAAGCTAAACGAACATAATTATTGAACAAATATAAAATGAACACAAACGAACAAAGTCTAATACATCATAATTAATCCAAAAACACATGTAGATTCATGGTTCAAATGTACATGATTCATCCAAAAATCCATAATGATTCATGGTAAAATCATCCATCCATGGTTCATCCGAAAATCCATCATCCATGTTTAAAAATGTAAAAATAAATAAGCTCAAATCAGAGGTTCAAATTTACATACAATGTATACAAAATCAATAATTCAAAATACTTCACCCAATTCATATTTTGTATTCAAGCTCAATGTATGCAATATCATCATTTTCTTACAATTAACAATAAGAATATATACTAGTAATAGACCAATAGTAACAAACAAAAGGTATTATAGTTGAAAAAATAAGCAGATTACCATGATCTTTCCTTATGTAGCCATAGTAATGATGATATCAATCAGCTCCACAAACAAGCATATCAATCATCGTCGTTCCTAAACAAGAACGGTGGGGGTCAATAACCTTCCAACAACGCTAAAAGTTGATTCAGAAGCAACAGTTGTTATTGGAAATAAGATATCAACCATCATTTCAGACAAAATTATATACTTAAGTCTATTCTCCTTCCACCATTCCAATGCATCAAAACTTGCACCTATCTCACACTGTGCACTCCTTGTCTCCTTTAACTAAATAAGTGGCCAACTCTAACTTCACACGTTCAACCGTATCAACATTTCTAACATGTTGAGTGTACTTAGGCACTTAGCGCTACCTGATTTTAGACCCATACTGAATCGAGAAGTCATGAAGCCAGATGAACTCTTAGAATAACCAGCTCCGATTGATAGAACCCAAAAAACTGAAAGCTTTGATTACTAAGAGAACGATTGCAATTAGCCACATTCGAGATAGGCTTGATCTCCAATTATAAGGTAAGAACCCTAATTTAATAACATAAACATAGACATCCAGAAAGATGACCTAATCTCTCTATTTAACATAAAAGAAACAGAAGTTAATTAACTGCTAGAAAACCACTTGTGAAACTGTTCCCGCTATTTTTTTTTCTGAATTAACTGAATCTGCAGCTGGTCTGGATTTGGGTTGGATTTGGGTCGGGTTCTGGGTCACCCAATAATGGGTATGTAACACCGATCCTACTTCCACTCTCAATAATTGCACTAATGGATTTATTGAATATGTATTTGATAGAATGAATAAAGATTACAATTTGGGGCTCTATATATAGAGCAGGATATTACAGTTTAATACCCTATACAATGAACAATATAAAATACCATGGTACGGAAATTATTGAGAGTGAAAGCAGAATCGGAGCTGGTTATTCTAGGAGTTCATCTAGCTGCATGACTTCTCGCTTCAGTAACGGTCTAAAATCGGATAGCGCTAAGTACGCTCAAGTCAACATACTAGAAGTGTTGATATTGTTGAACGTGTGAAGTCGGACTTTGCCACCTATTTAGATAAAGGAGTGCACATTTGTGAGACAAGTGCAAATTTGATGCATTAGGATGGGGAAGGAGAATAGACTTATGTATAGAATTTGTCCAAAATGGTGGTTGGTATCTTATATGTTTCAATAACAATTGTTGCTTCTGACTCAGCTTTTAGCGCTGGTGGGAGGGTTATTGACCCACACCGTTCTTGTTTAGTGTTTGGGGAACGAAGATGGTTGATATGCTTGTTTGTGGAGCTGATTGGTATCATCAATACTATGGACTACATAAAAAGAAACTCAAGGTAGTTTGCTTATATTTTTCAACTATAATATCTTTTGTTTGTTATTATTGATCTATTACTAATATATATAGATTTTTATTGTTAATTGTAGGAAAAAGACGATATTACATACAATGAGCTTGAATGAAATATATGAATTAGGTGAAGTATTTTAAATTATTGATTTTGTATACATAGTATGTAAATTTCAATCTCTAATTTGAGCTTATGTATTTTATTTATTTTTTATTATAGGTTTAAAAATGGATGATGGATTTTAAGATGAAACACAAATGGTGGATGGATGATTTTTCGATGAATCACCATGGATTATTGGTAGAATCATGATGGAATTTAGGATGAATCATGTACATTTGAATCAATATTTTACATATGTTTATGGATAAATTATGATGTATTAGACTTGTTTGTTCTTTTGTGTCCATTTATGTTTGTTTGTGTTCGTTTATGTATGTTCTTTTATTTTTGTTTGGTTTATGTTTGTTCGTTTAAGTTTGTGAACTGTTCGTTAGTGTTTTAACGAACGAACATAAACGAGCACAAACATTTCCGTTTTCTTAATAAACGAACAAGAACAAAAAAATGTGTTCGTGTTCGGTTAAAGTTAAATGATCGAGCATGTTCGTTCAGTTTGGTTCATTTAAAGGCTTAATCAAAATGGATAGTATGGCAAGTAAGATAGCACAATGCATATCCATTTCTATGTCTACCTGTTTTATCAATACGATATATAAGAGGTTTATAATAAAGAAACATGAAAATCACTCTTCAATGGCAATACTTTGGTGACTTGCACCTTATGCACTAATACTTTTGTATACAAGTTAGAATGACCACTATGTCAGCTATATATTCCGGTCTGTCTATGTTTAGATGTCGTGAAGTGAGTTTGTCTTATTCTAAACATATAATGTAACACTCGTCAAACTAAGTAGACGGTCATCCCAAGATAGCATAAGGATAGATCTTATATAATATTCTAAGGCCGAAATGAAGTGAAGAATTTTCAAATTAATATACTAAATAGTGTGCAAATCTATATATATTTATTTGACCTTTAACCATCCTAAACCTAGAGATTTTGTTATGCACGGCCACATGGAATCTCTAATATGTTTCCTTGCAAGTTCCATGGCCACTAATTTGATATCTTGATCATTGATTTTCTTATCAAACACATAGTATCCATATAAATATAGCACAACCCGAATAGTATTTTACCTCATCTCCCAAACTTAGATCCACAATATTGGCCAGCTCATTCATGTGGTGTCTTGAAAACTAAAGATATTATCAGTAAAAGGAGACCTGTATATGCAAACATATAAAACTGTAAGACGGAAATTCCTCGTATAACAAAAAAAAACTACTTCCAGAGTTAGTGAGCACACTGCATACCAGTATTGGTTGCGAATTAGTCATTGAGCGTGCATTTTTGCCTTCAAAATTTCACTCATATGATGGCAGATTCTGATATGCATTCTCAAAGCAACGAGCAATGTTCGACGGATGCTTTCACATAGCAGCTTCTCTCACTTCCCCATTCTTACGAACCCGATTGATCAAACAAGAATAAGTGGCATCCGAAGGAACGATACCTTCATGCACCATTTTCTCTTTCAGTTTTAGTGCCTCGCGAGTATGTCCCGTCTTCATAAACCCATCTATCAGCGTATTGTACGTGACGACATTAGGCGCAACCCCTTTTGAACCGAGCTTACGAAATAGTCTCACTGCTCTATCAACATTCCCCGATTTACATAAACCGTTTAATAAAGCATTATACGTAGTAATATCCGGAACAACACCCTTTGTCAACATTTCATCACGTAATTTAAACGCTTCGTCAACTTCACCAGCAGACGATAAAGCATGAATGAGCGTACCGTAAGTGAAAATATCCGGAACAAACCCTTTTCGTAATAACAAATCGATGAATCGTTTCGCATCATCGATTTTTCCAAGTTTGCATAGCCCGGAAATAGCTACATTGTACACGACATTATTAATAAACCGATCGCTTTCCACAACTCCGTCAACAATATCAGAAATATTTTTGACGTTTGATTTTCCCATGTCAAATTCGAAGAATTTCTCGAAACTTTTGTCTCCAGGTACAAGATCAAAATCCATTATCTTATGTAGTAGCATGTTCGCGTCGTTATTCATGTCAAACCGATATAGCGCGCTGACTATTGTGCTACATATGACAACGTTAGGAGCTAAACCCTTCTCTTTCATTTCGAAATATGTAGTGAACGCTTTATCCAGCATCCCTTCTTTGCACCAACCGGAAATAAGTGCACCATACGTTACAATATTCGGGATTATAACCCTGTTTTGCATCTCGTTGAGTATTTCCGCAACTTTGTTTAATTTTTTAGATCTAAAATATCCGGTAATAAGCGAGTTGTACATTTCAGCGGACAACGAGATGGCTTTCTTTTCCATCGTATTCTTAATTTCAAGAGCCCTTTTCATGTTACCCGCTTTACAATAACCGTCAATAAGCGTATTGAATGTGATTTTATCGGGTGGACAACGTAAATCATTCATCTTATCGAAAACCTCCTCTGCTTCAGCCATTTTTCCCATCTTGCATAATCCGTTAAGCATGGTATTAAACCCGATAACGGGTTTGATGAATCCCCTAGCGAGAAACTGTTTCCACAGCGTTAAAGCCCGTTTAAAATCACCGGTTTTAAAGAACCCGTTAAGCAAAATACCATACCCAACCTCGTTAGGCATTAGACCTCGTTTTATCATGAGATGCCAAAGTTTTAACGCGTTGTCGATGTCATTGATTAGGCAAAAACCTTTTAACAGGGTATTATAAGTTACAATATTTGCGTCTATGCCTTCATGGACCATCTTTTCACAAAGCTCGAAAGCTTTAGTTATGTTTCCATCCTTACAATATCCGTCAACCAACGTGTTGAAACTGTAAACATCTGGTCGTAACTTCCATTTACTCATACTTGTTACCACTCTTGCAGCCTCGTCGACTCGACCAAGTTTACAGTAACCATTGATCATCGAATTGCAAATAAACGTATTCATCTCCAACCCTGCTTTCAACATCTCCTCTTGAATCCGAAACGCGCAATCCATCTTTCCTATTCGACAATACCCGTCTATCAAAGCACCAAAACCATACTCATCCATAACTAACGACGGATTCTCGCCTCTCATATCTCTAATCACCTTTTCCGCTTCATACACTTTCCCCTGCTTGCAATACCCCTTAACAAACAACGAATACGTAACCACATTAGTCTCCACGCCTCTATCTTTCATCAACTTCAACACCTCTTTCGCACTTCTCAGATCACCTATACCAACGTACCCGTTAATCAAACTATTATATGTAACAACATTCGGCTCCAAACCGATATCCTCCTCAACCTCTTTCAAAAACTCTAACCCTTTCGCAACCTGTCCATCCTTACAATAAGCATTCACAACAATACTACAAGTACACACATCCGGCACAATCCCAATATTCCTCATCTGATCATACACGCCAAAAACCGAACCAAACTCCCGTTTCCGAACCAACCCGCTCAACAAACCATTACAAGACTGCAAACTAGGCACTCTCCCCCACCTACACATTTCATCGAACACATGGAGTGCATGATTAACCAACCCTTTTTCCGCATAAAACTTTAATACAATATCAAACACAGTCGGAGAAAACCCAAATTCCCTATAAACCCTAACTAATTCGCCCCAAACAAACAACCCCAACTGATCATCTTCCTCCAAAAACCCAACTAAAACTCTCAAATGTGCTCTGGTTTCGTCAAACATGCGTGCCCTAGATAATATGTGAAGTAACTTACAATATGACTTGACATTGGGTCTAAATTTACTCTGTTTTGAAGCTAATTTGAAGAAATGTAAAGAGGCATATGGGTTGAATCTTAATTTTGTTAGTATTTGGTTTAGAAGTTGGTCTGAAAAGTCGAATTTAAGGGTGGATATGGCGTCATAGCGACGTAGAACGAGAAGACGGGAAATGATGTCGAGTAATTCGGAAAGGTCCCGGTGGTGGTTTGAGAATCGACGGTGGAAGAGGGAACATATGCGGGCGGCGGAAGTCGTGTGTTTGAACATTTGGTTTCTTGTCAGTCAGTGATGCAAACAATCAAACTCTTCTTTCATATTCGTTAGTTACTTAGGTGCTTCGTTAGTTACTTAGGTGCTGTTGCAGGAAAACCTCTTCTGCTGCAGGCCACATCTGCAGACATCTGCAGGAGAAGAGGTGGACCAAATGAGGTGGACCAAATGTCTGCAGTCTGCAAGGAGAAGAGGGTTTGTTTTTTTTTATATAAAACCTCTTCACCAACACACACACAACACACTGATCTCTCTCTACTCTCTCTCTACTCTCTCTCTACAATCTGCACCACCGCCATCATCATCACCGCCACCACTTCACCACCGCCACCACTTCACCGTCATCATCACCACCGTCATCATCACCACCACTCTCTCTCTACTCTCTCTCTAATAGATCTGTCTCTACTCTCTCTACTCTCTCTCTCTAACAGATCGATGATGATGATGATGTAACAGATCGATGATGATGATGATGTTTCTGATCGTTTTGGGGTGTTTCGATTTAGGGTTTCGGCGGAGGTGGGGGTTTCGGAGGTGGAGGTGGGGGTTTCGGAGGTGGAGGCGGAGGTGGGGGTTTCGGAGGTGGGGGTTTCGGAGGTGGTGGCGGAGCAGTGGTGGTGGTGGCGGAGCAGGGGTGGTGATGATGATGATGATGATGATGATGATGATGGTGGTGGCGGAGCAGGGGTGGTGGTGGCGGAGCAGTGGTGGTGGTGGCGGAGCAGGGGTGGCGATGATGATGATGATGGTGGCGGAGCAGTGGTGGTGGTGGCGGAGCAGGGGCGGAGCAGGGGTGGAGGTGGAGGTGGTGCCAAGAAGAGGTAAGAAGCTTTGGTTTTATCTCTTCCTCAGGAAGAGGCTGGGGAGAGGTAAAAAGCACTTCTCAAAAAAAAAACAAACACTCTTTTGAGGCTAAACCTCTTCCCACGTCTGCACGGTGCAGACAGAAGAGGCCAGGAATCTCTTCTTGAAAAAAACAAACACCACCTTAGTATAAACCTTTTTTCTTATCAAATGTAAGTTTTTTTTTAACAAAAAAAAAAACTATAGGTAGAGGCTAGAGCTACAAGAAATTACGGATTGCAATTAAAATTACCATGAGACTATGTGCAATTTGATTGAAAAGGAATGGTGTCTTTGGTTTCTCCACCTTGGAGTCCATGGAACCATGAGCGAATCAGGGTTGGTTTGGATGCGGCTAACGATATCGGGTATAACTCGAGCCATTTGATCGGCCATTTGTTCAGCAATGAGGCCTACGAGTTCCTTTTGGAGATGGAACATGAGCGGGAACCCTTCTTGGACTTGGGCTTTTCGGTTGAGCTTGAAGAAGTCATCTAGAAGTTCGAAAGAAAAGAAAAGGATGAAACTTGATCTTAGAACAAAGTTTTTGCATGTATAAGCATGTAGGTTCTCACGTATCACGTATAATTCACACAAAGCATAAGTTTTCAACATGTATTCACAAGTATAATCACGTAAGAATGCGTAAAAGAAGTATAAATTTAGTTTGTTTACGAGAGTTATTATTGTTTTTTATTGCGATAAACGTGCGAATTTGTGTAACGGTTTCGAAACAAACGAAGTAACAAGTATAAAATCACATATAAATTGAATCACATAAAAGAGAGGCTCATAAAACATGGGAATGTTTCGGGTTTAGAAATGTCGACTATTCCAAAGTGAATCGAAAGTCCTTTCAAATTAGAGAAACGTGCTTTGGCCTATAGGTAAGATACTCTCGTCGAGAAGCGATTAACGGTATCTTACCCTTCCAGTTACTACACGTCTCTAGTCGATCGAAACAATCGAAACTTTGGCGAGATTAAAAATCGAGGAACGGGACTTAATCGACAAGATGCGGGTTTCACCCCTAACTTGACGATTTCGTACCCTAATGTGGTTGGTACTCGTCGGGTCAAAATATAATTTCGACACTTTGACGAGGGTCCACTAGATTTTGAGTTGGAAATTTACCATTAAGATGTGGATTTCACTCCTAGCTTAATGGCTTAAGTTACAAGTCTTGGAAAATAAAGGGAAACGCAACATAAGTTAAACTATTCTTGCATCTTTTAAGTCACTAAGGCTCGAGTCCGCCTAAGTGTATCACGTTCCTCATCAAGCATTAGCTCCTGAAAACATATGTGAAAATAGGTACGTCAGCATAAAAATGCCTGTGAGATACATAGGTTTTGTTGATGCAGAATTCATGACTTGTAAGTTAAAAGAAATATTTAACAAAAAGTAGTCATGAACCTTAATAAAAATGTTTTCTTTTATAAATCATACAAAAATCGATAAGAAAATCAGATGATATAAAAGAATAATGCATGGTTAAATAATTAACCAAGTAGAAATAAAATATGTCATTTGTAAAACAATGTCTTGTGAAAATATGTCATTTGTATAAAATGTATCATGTTTTTTGTCGAAATGATTTGGATAATGCTACAATATGTAATATCATAAAAGCACTTATACATAGGAAGTACCAGCGGCGTATCCACCATGCTTTTATCACATTACACAAGTCTCGTTATATAAATCACTTACCAAATAATAACCAAAATGTCTTGTTTAAACTAGTGTCAAATGTTCATGTATAACAATGTTTAATGTCTCAATGTCATGTGTAAATCATGTCTTGTATAGCAAATGTCAAGTAACAACAATGTCTTGTATGGTGAATTAAAAGTATTTACTCAAACCACATGTATATGTCGTTGTATATTCAAATGTAATGTACAAAACAATGTTTTTGAATAAACCTTAGTTTAGATCAAAAGTTATGTTTTGCAAAATCAATGCTTTATTCTTACGAACATCTATGCAGTAATGTTTATCGCATACATTCAAGCCTTGCGACTGTCAGACAAACCCTTAATAAGTTAAAGGTTTATCAATTTTGTATATCGGATTCTGTCATTCGTTACTTCCAAACAAACCTAGGAATCCAGGAATGGGAGTTGTCAATTCCTATGGTCCATTACATACTACCGAGCGGCGTGATCAATGATAATGAATGTATTTTTATCCCGTTAAACATACCAAATGTAAGCATGTTATGTGAAAACAATGTACTAAGTATGCGAAGTAAACATACAAAGCAGAAATGTCATGTAAATCAATGTGCTAGCATGCTCAGTAAACATACATAGCAGAAATGTAATGCAAATCAATGTGCCCATACGCTGAGTAAACATATGAAGCAAAAATGTCTATGAAATCAATGTGCTAGCATGCTAAGTAAACACACATAGCAAAGCATTAGTGAAATCATGTACTATATGTGTACTAAGTGAACATAGCATGTTTATGTCATAAAAAGCATGAAAGTAACAAGTAGGCACATGTGTATCACCCCAAAATATTTGAAAATGGTAAAAGAGGGGGGCTATGTACTCACTTGATATTGCTTAATAGTCTTGGAATAAAGATCAAATAACGCTTGAGGAATTACGGAATCAAACGGCACCTAATATAGGTAACTATGTTAATAAACCGAACCTAAATCGGAAGATCGGATAGAATGAGGTCTCGTAAACCAAATGAGTATTGGAACTCACATGATATGGTTTAACAAAGCCTACATTCTAAATCGGAACCTATCCTAAGTGCTTATGACCCGTTACGACTTGTTAAGGTAGTTTACGCTACTTTAACGCGTCGTTCACGCAAAAGCGCGTTCGGACGGTCTAACTAGCCCTATGACAAGTAATATATGCCTTAACATGCTTAATAACATTGCATAATCAGTTTAGATGTCAAAATTTAGGTTACATATGCTTAAAATGAAATTATGCGTAAAAAGGGCATTTTGGTCATTTTCCTAAGGCATATAAATTACCTATCATACAACTAACTAAACGAAGTGAGCATAAGGTATAACCTCGGAAGGTTATTCCCTATACAACTATGGTCATAAATATGTTTGGTCTGATCCTAATGATCGACCAAACGGGTTGGGTTCAAAATTCTAAGCGGTTGTTTTGACCGCTTAACTTACGACCCTAAATAAGCACTAAACTAAAAGTGACGAGTTAAACATGTTAAAACATGTTTAACTAAGTTAGAAAACAGATTTGATATCAAAACAAAGTGTTTTGATACCCGAAAATATTTTCATCGCAAAATGCACATAATCGTGCATTTTGACCGAAACTTTGGCTCGTCACTTCGACTAATCAACGTGGTAATCAGTAGGTATAGTCACAAGGGACTATAACCATCGTGATTACGCTCACGTTGCAAAGTTCAAACGAACTTTGTCTCGACCAAATCATGGTCAAAGCAGAAAGTCAAACATTGTTTGACTTTCATGGTTGAAAAGCATAACCAAGAATGAAAGAAACTTACAAGAGGTCCAAGCTTGGAATAAGATCAAAGAATACTGAAGTTTGGAGCCTTCAACAAATGTGAGAGCTTTGAATGAACAGATGTAGAAGAAAAGGAATGAATGAGCAAGTTGGAGTGAAAAATTCTTGGGTATTTATAGAATTCTTGAATCAATCGAATCATTCCAAGTGTTTTGAGACATGATCATGGCCCTACACTTGTTGCACATTGATTAGTGGGCTTGGGGAACACTTAAACCAGCTCCATGTATTGAAAGACCATGTTAAAAACCAAGGAATCAGCTGCTGAATGAAGAAAACCAGATTCTGCCCAGATGCATCTGTCACGTGGCGCGACAGTAACAACCCAGGCTGTCGCGTGGCGCGAGGGAACTTTCTAGAAATTGCAAAACAGGTCCCTACATGTCCTAAACTTGATTTCCGACGCGTTTAAGCCTCGTTAACCCATTTTCAAGGCTCAATAATGATGTCAAAGTATAGGGGACATGAAATATGCTTGAAAATATCACGGATGTCGGTTCGTTTGGTCGTACGGTCACGTTATTCGGTTAATTACGACGAAACACGATTGGACGCGAAAAACGATCCAAATTACGCGACGAATGATATTTTAGCATTCTAATCACTAAAATAAAATATTTTAATGATTAAAAAGTTTTTTGGATGTCCGGATATGTTCAGAACGTAAGATATGCGCGTAAATGCAAATTTATGCAGTTTTTGACGCTTTTAGTCCCTGTTGATCAAATAAGTTTATTTTCGCATACCGAACCCCTCAAAGCTTATTTATAAGCTATGTAAAAGATATTTATGTTATGTTTAACTTATGATCATGTTCCGGAATGTACGTTACTATACGAATCGGCAGACTTTCGCAGTTTGTCGTAAATAGTCCCTGTAGTCGAATAAACTTGTTTTTGCCATACCAAACCCTTCAAAACTTATTTCTAAGTTATGTAAAGGTTATTTAAGGTATGTTAAGCTTATGTTGCTGTTCCGGAGTGTTTTTTGCGTTAAACTGATTACGTTTACGTATCAGTTTGCGTATAACTTTCCAGAAAGCGATTTAGAGTTTAATATCGAACAAAATCAAAACGTGCAAAATGTAAAACATAAATAAACAAATATTGGGATCAAATCACATTGTTTTATTAATAATTGAACAGTTCAGAGTTATACAATGATTACACAAGCACAGATGTCACATAAAAATTCTAGAAATAAGTTCCAAAGTTGGAAATTTAGCCCCCTGATGTTTAACTAAGTTAGGTTTAGTTGAGTTTTAGGGTCTTTAATAACATATAAACATAGTTTAAGGGTCCATCAAGTATAATTAACATAAAGCAAACATAATGGTGTATGATTAGGTGTATGAATGTCGTAATCATGTATCATGTGCATTCAAAAGGCGTATTAATCGTAAGTTTCACGTATTTGCAAGATTAACACATAGTTTTCAAGAATTACGAATATGTAACAAATGTTTCACGAAATTAATCGTATGAGCATGTATGAAGTATGTATAATACGAATTAAAAGAAATACGAGTTTTATTTATGATTCAAGTCTCAGATTTACAACGATTACAATGAATGGACGATTACAGAACACAAGACTTTCCAAAAATTGAAATACGAATAAGACTTTCTAATTATGGAAAGTATGAAAGAGCAGGGCGTTACACTTTGTGCTTCTAGCTTCTCCCCAATGATTCGAGAGCTCAATTCCTTGCTAAAACAACTTCAAAATTCGTCCAAAGAGGTCTGATTGTGTCTCCCCCCTTAATCATGATCATAAACATATATTTATACTTTCCTAAACACCTTAAACCCTAAATTTCACTAATTTTGCTGATTTAACACCTTCTCGCGGGCCGCGAGACATTTAGAATAGGTTATAGCGCCCCGCAACGCTATGCTTAAGTCAAACAGGTCAAAACAGGCTGTGGCGGGTCGCGAGACTTTACCTTGACTCTATTGCGGCCCATGAAAACCTAAAAACCTTATTTTTGACACCGTTTCATCTCTCGATCATCCGTTCACGTCCTGGTACTTGGTTTTAGCATATTTTGGCTCATTTTCCACTCTTTTCAACTCCTTTCATCAACCAAGACCTGTAAAACATAAACGAATTAAAAGAATACATATTCTAACTAAAAACGACACTAATTCTAATGAAAACCGTACAAACTATACAAGATAAATTAATGTATTTTGCAATACATCAGTCACCTCACCATATGATTCAAGCTAACACCCACGACTAAACATGGCAAAAAAAAAAAATAGAAAATACACTTGATCCGAGTTAACCATCGACGATTTGTGCATCGAAACTCTAGATCTAGATCAAATCATCACCATCGGCTACCAGAGAGGTGTTGATTTAGGGTTTTTGTCACAAATCTAGAAGTGGGATTCTAAAATTGTTCTTTTGGTGCTTGTTTTTCAGTGAGATTAGAAAGATTTCATGGTGGTGGTGGCACATAGGAAGGGGTTGCGCCTTCGTGTATGGTGACTTGCCCATCTGTGTTAGACGGGTAGGTGGTGATCGGAGTTTGGTGGGGCTAGAAGTGGCGGTGGTGACTAGGGTTGTCTTTTTTAACCGGAACCCGAAGCCGAAATCAATCGAACCCGAAGTAGATAAAACCCAAAGAACCCGTAACCGAATAGCTGTAAACCCGAACCCGAATGTGGTTTTATGAATTGGTTAACTGGTTGAATAATGGGTTATCGGTTTAAGCCGAAATAACTTGAAAACAATTAGCATATTTGTAGATATATCCATATCTTGTAAAAGGACCTAATAATCATTTCCTATTCCATAATGCAGCCAACCATATCTTCCAAAAGTTTTACATCACCATCTTTTAAAAATTTTAAGTCACATAATCCATCTATATCTCTAATTTTTAAAAGTTTTAAATCACAAAATACACAATGCATTCCATATTTTCAATATTCTCCATTCTCAGCGACATACAAGAGTTGTTTTACAAAATCATTTTTATAGTATTTGCTAATAACTAATATTGATATTTAAAATCTAAAAGGTTGTATTTTTTTTTGTTAAACTAGTTTATTTTCTAACTCGAAACCAGATCTAACATGACCCATTCTAAACCCGAACCATTTAACCCGAATACCGAAGAACGCATACCTAGAATAGTTCGGTTATTAGGTTAAATATTTAGCTTTGAAAACCCGAAAAACTCGAAACCCGATTAAAAAATCCGAAGAACACCCCCTAGTGGTGGTAGGCGGAGTTAGGTGGTTGTAGTTGTAGTTGTGGTAACCGATGGTGGTTATGGAGAGAGAGGGGAGTTGTAATAATAATAATAAGGCGGAGGAGGATGATCAGAGGTAAAAAAAGACTTTTCACCCATTTTTCAATGGCACCACTAACGACCACTTGACAGAAGGACACAAAGTGTAGCGAAAAATAGACGGGGACTTAAGTATCCATTTTTAGAAAAAAGGTAAGAAAATAGCTTCACTCGTTATCGCTATATCTGATTTTATGGCGTCTAGCGATGACAAATGGAAACCGTGCTGACTATGGACATGGCGGCAACAATGATGGTAGTAATGTGGCGTAGAGGGTAGTGGGGTGAGTGATGGCAGGAAGAGAGAGAAAGTGGTTGTGGATTGTGGCAACACACATTGTCACATAATGATGATGATTGGTGAGTGATGCTTAATAATTTGGACCCATTTTAGGTTTGATAAGTTTTATAATAGTGGTCAAGTTGATCCATTATATAGTTAGTTAGGCTATGCGGTATGGTGATGGTCCATCCTTGGAGGATGATCCGCCACGTAGATTGGGTGTGAGGATGAGGCAAAGAGGATGGAGCTAAGGAAATGGGGGGATGGGCCATATATATGTATATATTGTATGTATAGGTGTGTGAGAGAGGGGGAGGGGCGTCTTTGCCGTCCAGACCCCGACGTTGGCGACGATGGAGGAACGGCGACGGAGGGCATGAAATGGAGAGGGGGACGGCGACGGAGGGAGGACGATGTTGGATGGTCCACATACCGTCCAGCCTTATAGGATATCCAAGTTAATCCCATAATTTTTTTTTCTTTCAAGTTAACTTATTTTTTGAACAACCAGCAGTAATTGTTGAGTGTAATTATGCTAGAAGCAATAAACTTTTTCTTATTATAAACCTTTGTTCCCAAAAAAAGGATTTTGGCTCATCTATCACCATTAGCAAGGTCACAATCAAAAGTATAAGTCAGTAACACTTTCAAATAAATGTTTATATCGAACAGGGGCGGATGTAGCATATATAGTAAGGGGTGGCGTCCGCTACGGCTTAGCGTTCCGGCGGTAGTGTAAAATTAGTGTAAATTTTGAAAAAATTTGACGTTTTTTCGATTTTGTTACCGCTTATTTATAAAACGTTACGGCTTGGCGCGAATCCTAGATCCGCCACTAATATCGAATATTCCATGAAAAATATTAAGGGAACATCATAATGTTTGAAAACTGAACGATCAATTTATCAAACATATAAACACACTTTCTGTCGACAAATTCATGATTCACATGAAGTGTGGTTCATTTAGCGTGGTAATTGGATTTGAAAAATAAAGCTATGTATGGTCTTCTAATAAATTAAAATTATATGTCCAATGGGCCAACATGCCAACAGGGTTGGACCCTTTGGTCCATGGAGAGTGCTAGAAATAATGACACCCATTTAAAGCCATCATTAAGGATGGAATGACAAGTCACCACTCCCCACAAAAACTTATGATACCATTTGGTGCTTGGGCTAAACAAATTGTCGGTCATGTATATATTCATTTAAATAAATATATTAGCTAGTTGTTATGTTATTGTTATTTTCACAAAGTACATAAAGATGCAACTACTCATACATAACATTGATCATGCATTGCGAACAAACAAGCTTTGATCATACATAGGATATTTTGGAGCAAATAGCGACAATTTTTGTGTAAGAAATGTGTACCGACACTCTAATAAATAAAGGAAAAAAAATCAATGTTTTTAACGTGTCTCGTTTTCTCGAAGAAAACTCATTTGAGTTAGATTGGGTAAATCAACATACATTTAAATTTAATACAATTAAGAATTTAAGAACAACCTACAAATGAAATGTAAAAAGAAATACAATATGAAAGGAACTTTCAATACGATTACAATTGAAATTAAAAAAAAATCTTGGATTAAACAGTTTGAATAGATTTTTAAATTCCAGCTAAACAGTTAATACAAACGCATCATCAACAAAGTTGATTTTGGGAACGATTGCATAATGATTTCTTTCAATCAAAGGTACAAAGTGCACTCTCTCTCACCAGGTGATCTCTCCCTCACTAAGTTCTTATGCCTTTTCGCTCTTAGTGTTAACTGTTACGTTGACAAACATGAACTATATATAGGAAGACAGAACTGCTGGTGACGTCACCATAAAAGCAGCCATAAACAACCTGATTAATGATGTAACTGCCAACAATTATCAAAACTGCTGGATAATTACTAAAAACATTGTTACATTCAAGTTGCTATGAACAAAGAAATAAACAGCTGGATTCCCAAAACTACTAGAAGGATTCCAGCATTTTTGGAATCCAGTACTTTTGGTCTTGTTTGACTTGTTGACTTGGTCTTCTAGTCTTCAGCCTTGACTTATGTTGTCTTGACTGTTGACTATCTGACCAGCACTTTGACAATCCAGCACTTGTACTTTTGTTCTCTGATTCTTTGAGGCAACAGTTCTGTTCTAGCACTTTTGGTGGTTGTTTGAGAAACTTTCAAAGGAGGAAACTTTTGGACCATTGTTTGTACAACTTATTCCATCAAGCAGGGAAGATGGTTTCCTTGGGTTTTGGCTTTCAACATCAACAGATCTTACATAAACCAACAAAAAAATGAAAAGAAGGGGTAAAAGTATAGATGTTCATGCCTAGTGTTATAGATGGTTCCCTTATAATAGATTTTATGTCTCTTTTGGGAACACATTTATCTTCCATGTTAAAAAAACCGTATGTCTTTGTGGTTGGAAAATGTTATGTATTTTTATAATATATGAGTATTTTGAGAGCATACAAAGTCGCCAAACATTCAAGGTTTTAAACATTTTCAACTAAGGTTAAGAGTTTTCGGTTTCAACTGTTGTTCATCAGCAATAACTTGTAAGACATCAACACTAACTGAGCAACAGCAACTCATATTGCTACTCGTTAGTAGTAACCCGTTAGTGCTAACTACCCATCGCAAAAACTCATCAGTGGGAACTACGTACTTACTGCTACAGAGCATCATCAACGATAACACCTCCATAATTTTGCACCAAGTTATGTTGGAGAGCTTATGTAACACCCTGATTTCACCATCAAGTTAGTTACGCTAATTGTTTTGTCCAGATTTCAAGTAATGGTACGACAAGTGAGTGTGAGAGCAATTTTATAACTTTAAAGATTTTATGAGGACCTGAATGTAATTACGTGGAAGTAAAATTATGTAACTTTGGGAAAAAAAAGGCGAATGAAGGAGAAACTGAAGGGAGGCTAAACGAAAAGTTGATTATTAAATCACCAAATTAAAACCCTATGATCGGACCAAGATACTTCATAACAATACGCATTTACACACACAGTTCCTCGTCTAACAATCGAGTCCTTGTTAAGAGCTAGTTAACAAAGCACAAGAGGTATATTGATTCTAAACACCCTTTTTCCTATTATTGATTACTACCTTTTATTTTATTTTTTTCTTCTTTTTTATTTTGAGCCATTTTTTTAACATTTGCTTTTGGATTTGATTAGACGTAAACAAAGACTTGATACTAAAACTCTTGTATCCTTGGACATCTCGGTACCTTACTATCACTATATTATGCCAACGATGGGTGCACTTGCCCAGCGTGAGTTGTAGTGTGATAATATTATATCGTGTTCATTATAAATATTAAAACTTGAACTAGTGCATAAAACAACGAAACTTAACCATATTCTTATAAGTACACCCAACCACGTCAATGGCTTGTGATTCAGTTTTGGTCTTTGATATTGTGAGCATTTTTGATAAACTTAGTGGTGTGAAGCATATTTGTACACTCATGGTGTGTGAAAACCCATATACTAGTAGGGGGATTTGATTTTGGTAGTGGTTGACCCATTTGTGGTAAAACACTTCTTGTGATCAGCCCTCTTTTATTAAGGATTTCATTGTTGGCATGCACGGTCTCTATGGTAGGCCTCAATGATAAGCCAAAGCTTGGTTGAGTGACTTACCTAACACACTCTATATGTTAGGCTTAGCGCAGACCAAGAGCTGGTAAGCTCATGTTAAAATATATACGTCTTTATATTTATATTTATATATATTATTATAACGTCACCCGTTAAATAAAGATCAATCATCCTAATTAATCACACGTGTCATAAGCACATATACGGAGCAACAAACATATCCTTGATGGACCCATAAGAGGGATCACGACTAGAAGGATCGCAAAGTATAATGTTGTAGAAGAAGAAAAAAGAAGAGTAGTTGGATATCTTTAATCTAAACCTAGTTGAAGCTTCTTTAAAAGGAGTCTTCTTCTAGGCAACGACAATAAATTAACTTTAATCGGACCTAATTATATTTTAACCTCAAAACATAATTTGTAAATCTAATGAAACGTCTTTAATCGTGTCTTTTTTACTTAAATTTACCACATTGAATTCAAATAACCTAACTATAATTCATCCCAGGTGGAGTCGAATCACAAAGCAATACTCATTACGCCCTTGATATTCTCTACTAATTTCTATTACTTGCATTTATTTTGTGGTTTTAAATATAATATAACAAACACGCAATTGATAATAAATTAACTAGTCGGTAATTAAAAGTTGAGTAGTAAAAATCGTGTCCTTTTGGTTTGATACTTAGTTCTTACAAAAACTTTACTACAAACGATAGGTACACTTGCCTATTGTGTGTTTAGTCTAAGTAATAACCATTTCTTATAAATTTAAAACTAGAGAATCATATTTAAAAGTTATTAAGTTAACTCACCTAATTGTGCACTTCCGGGAACAAATCCAGTGGAGACACAGTGGGGCCTGTAGCTCAAAGGATTAGAGCATGTGGCTACGAACCACGGTGTCAGGGGTTCGAATCCCTCCTCGCCCACAACCGACCTAAAGAGAAGGGCCTTTCCCTCTCGGGGTAGGAAAATCATGATCGGGATAGCGAACCAAAAGCTATGGAACTTGGGTGTGGGTCTTTTGTCGAAATGGAATGGCCTTTTTCTTTATTATTTATCGTAAATGAGTGAAGCATTACACATAGTATGCCCTATGCCCGTCCCCCATCAGCGTATTTTTTTGTTTTACGCGCTCGTAACTCTTCCTCAGCCAGGATGGGGCAGAATAGCAGAGCAAGTACAAGTATTAGTAGCATAACAAAAACGCGTTCCACGTTATTAATATGTTTGCTCATGGCAATTGTGGCCTCTCGGTAGAATTGATGACTGCATCCTTTATGCACTGCTAGTACTAGTACATCTGAGAATTCTTAATTGGATTCTTGTAAATAGCCCCAGGGCTATGGAACAAAGGGGTACACATCAAGTTTTTGGTACCATTTTCGTGATACAGTAATTTTCGAGAAAGGTTTTTAATTACTAATCTAGTTTTTTTTATCTTTTTTTCACCATTTATATTTTCTTATAAAAAATCATCACCTCACTTTATTTTATCTTTTTTAATGTGCGTGTTTGTTTTGTTAGTTCTTTGTAGTAGTTTTCATGGAGTGCGGCTACGAGAGTTATTACTAAGGATATCAAGAAACTATGAGTGCCACCATTTGAGGTCTAGTGTGAAATTTGTGGGGAGCCCCATTACACTCAAAGTTGCTACTATTATCAAGGGTGTCCCACAAATTATCATTCGTACTCATTCCCACTTAAAGATACCAACAACACATCATTTCCAACCGAACAACCTCAATCACCAACTCTTTAATCGTCTCTAAAGACCGACACGTGACAAGTCACTTTGTTACTTGGAAGAAATAAAGAGCCATCTCATAAGGCTTGACTTAATTGAGAGCCAAAATGACTCTTTAAAAATCCTTGACCCTCCATAAGAAAAAAATACAAGCCTGTTTGACCCAAGATAAACCAGCCACTGACACCCATCCGCCCCATGACCATGCACAAATATATGGACGACCGTGCATAAGTGCACAAGATGAGTTTCTTTCAAATAACTTTCTGTGAACGCTAATGCCCAAAGTTGTGCACGCCCGTGCCCAAAGTTGTGCACGCCCGTGCCCAAAGTTGTGCATGTCCGTGCTCACCCACCAGACAATGGGTTGAGTAAAGATGAAAGTGTCACACCTCAACCGATGGCGGAAACATCGGGGCGCGGCAATGAACGAAACAAATTGTTCAAAGAAGTTCCATAACGACTAAATTACCAAATAGTTTAAATATTATGTCCCATACTATAACCCATAAGATAATCTAGTTATTACAGACAGAGATATTCTTCAAACAAATAAAACATGTTCCGACAACTTAGATTTTCAAATAAAATAAATTGTCTTTGTTTCTAGAATCTTTCCTAGCCTTGATTTCACAGCAAGCCAAGCATACTAACATCTTAAGCACCTACCACATACATTAAAGTAAAATTCAATACACATAGTGTAAAGGTGAGCATACAAGTTTGATAATAGCATAATAGAGTTCGAAATCATTTACTCATAACCAGCATGAATAACACATAATGTGAAGCATGTAAGTTATCGACAAAGATCCTATCAATACCAATGACTGCGAGTTGACTGCGATTAGCGAGTGCGCAACACATATTCACAACTGTGAACACGTGAAGTAATTGTCCTTAACAACCCCTGAGTGAACAGGTGCTGGGTCCAAATTATAGTACTATCATTGCTAAGGCAGGTAGACAGCAATCAATGTGTTAACATAACAAACATGCCTTCATCGAGTCACGTATAACATGCATTCGAGGTCAACGTATAAATAGTGTTTGCGTTGTGTGTTCGATGTGATTTAGAATAAGTAACGTATGTAACACCCAAAAGTATGTAAAGCAAAAAGGGATTGAGTATACTCACAGCGATAAAGTTAATAGATTGAAGGGAGCGCTAGAGTGGAAATTAGCCTGAATAGTTAGCGATATCCTAAGCGAAAGTCGGCTCTTAAAACGGTGCAAGAGTACCAAGGATCGGATGGTAATCCGATCGGGTGGCTATCCGATCAGATGGCCAGTCGATCGGGTGGCAATCCGTTCGGATGGTCATCCAATCGGATGGCCATTCGATTGGATTGTTACCTCGCTTGGTGTGGATGTGTTTGTCTATGATGGTTTGTACTTTGAAGTTTTCGCTGTAGCATTTCAAAAATAGAGAAGTATCTCTACCTTTCAGGTCGGTCATTCGATCGGACAACAATCCGATTGGCGAGACTTCTCAGTTTGAGAACCGGTTTACAGCAAGACGGTCACTCGATCGGATGGCAATCCGATCGGGTGGCAATCCGTTTGTATTAAACATGTTGAAAATTGTTTAAGTATCCAAGTCCCAAACGTCACACGATCAGACGGTCACTCGATCGGATGGCAATCCGATCGGGTGGTAATCCGTTTCAACGTTCAGAACCTTTGAATAGTTTGAAAATAACTTAAGTAAGGAGCCAAGTGCAACCCGATTGGATGGCCGGTCGATCGGGTGGCAATCCGATCGGGTGGTAGTCCGATCGGACGGCAATCCGTCCCGACGATCCGTTCGTCTTGGCACTTGATTCGTTTGAAGTGTTGTAGTGTTTGAACGAGACATTTTAATAACATGCTTGAACAACAGAAACCCTATCTCGGCCCAAGTGACCCGGCCGAACAGGAATCACCCTATTCCAACCGGTTCACGGTCCGAGTCGGTAGTTCATGTTCAAACCTGAAGTCAATATCTCTTGGATAGAATTCGGATCTGGAACTAATTCATCACTAAGAATGAGTAGAAGATCGGAACAAGCTCTGATTCTATTGGGTTTGAGTGCATTGGGTGTAAAAGAGTTGAAAGAAAGTTGGAAAACCTTCTCTCAATCCTTTTATCCATGAATTTGTGTAGATCTAAGTGAAATCTTTGATAAATGTTGTGGAAATCCTTCAGATCTAAGTTGTTCTTGGTGGAATGAAGCCAAGCATTGAAGTTCATAGGAACTCCATGATGACATCACCCTAGAATACCTCAATTTCGGTGATTTCACGGTTAAAAGTTAAGATTCAAAAGATAGAAAAGTGTAGGAGTGCATGTAGATCAAGAAAGTACAAGATTTAGGTTGAAAACTTACAAGAATTGAGAGAAATCGAGAGAAAGAGTGGCTGGAGCGAGCTGAGTTTGAGTGAGAGCTGTCACATCAAGTGATGTGACATATGAGGGGTATTTATAGGGTTTCCTAAAAAGGAAAGTGGAAAGGAGGCTGGTCGATCGGGTGGCAACCGATCGGATGGCAATCCGATCGGATGGCAATCCGATCGGATGGCCACTCGGTCGGTTGGCCACTCGATTCGAGTGTTTGGTGCGATGAGTTTAATCGCTCTGATTCGAGTGATGAGCGATGCGATGCGATTCGAGAGAGCGATGCGATAGGATTACTCATTAAATTACTTTTAATCCCAACTACTATATCTAACATACAATCACTATAATTGACTTGCGTTTAGCGTTTTGATTCGATTGCGATACGATAGATTACGATTTCGATTATCACCTCAACATATAACATGCACAAGTAACACATAAATAGCACACACACGTAAAAAAATATCCAGAACACTTAATTCGAGTTGCGAATGCGATAGCGATAAGCGATAAATCGATTGAACATGCGATTAATATGCGATTAACCTCGATTATTAATAAGTAATCCACATAATACAACTAAAGCGATAAAATAAATAGACTATCTACAAGTCAAAGGAGTTAAAACAGGAGTTGAGCAAGGAGTGACAGATCGCAATTAGCAATCTTGTCTTCCTTTGACTTCAATCTTGACTTTGACTTTGACTTTAGAAACACGGGGTGTTACAGCCTCCCCTTCTTAAGGGAATTTCGTCCCGAAATTAGGCTGAAGCCGTAACAAAGAACTGTGGGTACTTCGCCTTCATGTCGCTTTCGAGTTCCCTAGTGAACTCTGCGCCTCGTTTGCCTTCCCATCGGACTTTCACAATGGGAATGCGTGAGCGTCGGAGCTGCTTAGTTTGGCGGTCCATGATTTCGACAGGCTTTTCCACGAAGTGCAGTGTTTCGTTTACTTGAAGATCCTCGAGGGGTACATGTAAATCATCATCAGCCAGGCACTTTTTGAGGTTCGAAACGTGGAAAGTCGGGTGAACGTTGTTATGTTCCTCTGGTAGTTCGAGCCTGTAAGCCACTTTTCCGATTCTTTCCAGAATCTTAAAGGGTCCAACATATCGAGGCGCGAGCTTTCCTCTCTTGCCGAATCTGACCACACCCTTCCAAGGTGATACCTTTAGGAGTACATGGTTGCCAACGTCAAATTCGAGGGGCTTGTGTCGTCTATCGGCGTAACTTTTCTGACGACTCCGAGCTTTCAGCAAGTTGTCTCGGATTTGGAGGATTTTGTCAGTCGTTTCTTGCAATAGCTCAGGACCGGTTAATTGCGAGTGCCCGATCTCGTGCCATACAATAGGCGATCGACATCTTCTTCCATACAATGCCTCAAACAGTGCCATTTGAATGCTGGAATGATAACTATTATTGTACGAGAATTCGACCAAAGGTAAGTATGCGTCCCAATTACCACCGAAATCTATGACACACGAATGGAGCATGTCTTCAAGGGTACGAATCGTTCTTTCAGTCTGGCCGTCGGTTTGGGGATGGAATACGGTACTTAGATTAAGCATAGTACCGAGGGCAGCTTGAAACGTTTCCCAACAATGCGAGGTGAACCGAGCATCGCGGTCAGAAATGATGTCGCGAGGAGTCCCATGTCGACAAATGATCTCTTTGGTGTAGATTCGGGCTAATTTTTCTACCTTGTAGTCTTCCCGTATTGGCAGAAAGTGAGCGGATTTGGTCAAACGGTCAACGATAACCCAAATGCTGTCGTGACCTGATGGCGTGCGCGAAAATTTCGTCACGAAGTCCATAGTTATACTCTCCCACTTCCACACAGGGATCTCGGGTTGAACGAGTAAGCCAGAGGGTCTTTGGTGCTCAGCCTTGACCTTCGAGCAGGTTAGGCATTTCGAAACATAGAGGGCGATATCCCTCTTCATGCCCGGCCACCAGTACTTGTAGCACAGGACCTGGTACATTTTGTCGGCACCAGTATGAATAGAATATCGGGATTTGTGGGCTTCGTCCATCAAAATCTGTCGTAAATTGGTTCGCTTAGGGATCCAAATTCGGTCCAGATAATGGAATATCCCATTCGACTTATTTTATAGCTGGGCTCCATCGTTGAGAATCCTTTCCTTCTTCAAAGTGCGCTCATTAAAGCAGGCATGTTGGGCTTCGCGGATGAGGGTTTCGAGATCATATTGAGCTTGAATATTATGGGCGCTGAGTAAATATCTCCGTCTACTGAGAGCGTCGGCAACGACATTTGCTATGCCAGGATGATAACGAATCTCACAGTCATAATCGTTGAGAAGTTCTACCCACCGACGTTGACGCATATTTAGTTCTTTCTGGTCAAAGATATGTTGTAGGCTCCTATGATCGGTGAAGATCGTACACTTGGTACCATAAAGGTAGTGTCGCCAGATCTTTAACGCAAAAACAACTGCGCCTAGCTCGAGGTCGTGGGTTGTATAGTTATTCTCGTGGATCTTGAGCTGTCGAGACGCGTAAGCAATAACCTTGTCTCGTTGCATGAGAACACAACCAAGTCCAAGGTTCGAGGCATCACAATAGACGATAAAATCATTGTTTCCGTCGGGTAGTGTGAGAATAGGAGCATTGCAAAGCATGCACTTGAGGGTTTGAAAGGCAGTTTCTTGTTCAATTCCCCAAACAAAAGGCTTGTCTTTTTGCGTGAGAGAGGTGAGCGGCACAACGATTTTAGAAAATCCTTCGATAAATCGGCGATAATAGCCCGATAGTCCGAGAAAAGAACGGACTTCAGACGGGTTCTTGGGTGTAACCCAACTCTTAACTGCTTCGATCTTCGCAGGGTCAACGTGGATACCCTAACTATTGACAATGTGACCAAGGAATTGAACCTCCTCCAACCAGAATTCACACTTGGAGAACTTGGCATAGAGTCGATTCCCCCGGAGTAGCTCGGGAACCAAACGTAGATGTTGCGCTTGTTCGACTTTCGACTTGGAATAGATCAGGATATCATCGATGAACACGATGACGAAGCGATCGAGGAAAGGTTTACACACGCTATTCATCAGATCCATAAAAACTGCGAGTGCGTTGGTTAAACCAAAAGGCATAACAACGAACTCGTAGTGGCCGTATCGAGTGCGAAAAGCAGTCTTGGGAATATCCTCCTCTTGTATACGTAACTGGTGGTAGCCTGAGCGTAGATCGATCTTGGAGAAACACGTAGCACCTTGTAACTGGTCAAACAAATCATCGATGCGAGGCAGAGGGTAACGATTCTTGATTGTCAGCTTATTTAATTCCCGATAGTCGATACACATCCGGAACGACCCATACTTCTTTTTGATGAAAAGGACTGGTGCGCCCCAAGGAGAGGTGCTAGGGTGAATGAAGCCTTTGTCAAGAAATTCCTGGAGCTGACTCGAGCAGCAAATCCCCGGCGATAGGGCCATCAGCGGGCTCAGCAACGACATCGGGCAGCGCAAATGGCTGGAAATCATCGTAGTCTGTGCTGGTGGTGTCCGAAGTATGCACCTCGTGCTCTGATGACACTCTGTCATCCGATACTATGGGCATAGGGTCTGTGGTGTCCGACTCTCCGGTGCTGGATGAAGGCATGTCGTCTGTAACACAAGTACACATATGCACAAATAATCAATCACATAGCCAAATAAACACATTAGTCACCAATAAACAATCAAATAGTTCTCCTAGTCCCACTAGCCTATCCTCCCAGACTCCCAGACTGATCTTCCTAGTCCCACTAGATTAACTTCCCAGCCTCCCAGACTGACTCCCTAGTCCCACTAGACAATCCTCCCAGCCTCCCTGACTGACTCCCTAGTCCCACTAGACAATCCTCCCATCCTCCCAGACTGAATCCCTAGTCCCACTAGACAACTCCCTCAGCCTCCCAGACTGAGCCTCCTAGTCCCACTAGACCACTACCTCAGCCTCCCAGACTGAGCCATAACTAACAAATAAAATGTGCTCAACTTTTGTTTGTAAAAATGTTTTATGACCTGGATCTGGACTTAAGTGGTATGCAATGTAAAAATGTTTTTGTGAGAGCCCTAGTGATCATAGTCTAGACTCGAGAAGGAATCCTAGTTCGCTATGATCAGAGCTCTGATACCAAGCTGTCACACCCTGGCTTTTGCGGAAGCGTGGGTTTATTTGGTGTGACTTCTTAATACCATAGCTTAATCACAACAAAGCTATATGAAAATAAAACCATGCAGATCATCCATTGATTTTAGTTTGAAAAGTAAAATACCACAACATTGTCTTGAGGCGTTGACACATGCAACAGAGATTACAACCTAATAACATAAAAACATTGTTTGAAAGACACAACCACAAACTTAAAATAGACGTAGTTTAAGAACCGTGACTCGTCCAGGTAAAAGCCACAACCCCTAAACTCGGATGATCCCATAACTTTACGCAGCGTGAAAATGTAGCATACCGTGCCGGATCCTTAGTTCCCTGAAATACATGTAAGTTGGAAAAATCAACAAAAAATGTTGAGCGAGTTCATGTGTAAGTGAGTATGTAAAACCTTTGTAAGTATAAAATCCCTGGTATGTAGCAAATAAGGAAATAAAGAGATCACCAATGGTTTGCAAGGCCATTGATATGTGTGATGTGCTATAGGAAGACTCAAACCTAGCAAATTTTTGCGTCGGGTACCAAGTCACCCCGAGGTCCGTACTGTTGGGCCTGGGGCTGGGCTCGCTACACCCAGATAGATCTACCGCTACTGTCCCTCGGTCCTACACTGAGGATTAATGGCCTTCAGTTCCCGCCTACCCACTCACATGATCTAAGTAGTAACCCTCCTTACGCTAATCATACCATGTGTAAAAGTACTCATAATCATAGTAACATGTATTTCACCCCCGCAGTTTATAAAACTGAAAACAGTTAAGAGAAAAGGGGGACATGAACTCACCGAAATGCGTCTCTAACAAGAAATCTCCCGGTCAACCTGCTGTGCGACGACCTACACGTACTAACTTCTATTAGACGGATGGCCGTGCCTTAGCTTAAGGTTTAATGTCTTTGGGAAATAGTTAGGCAACTATTTCGTAATTACACTTCGTAATTATTTTGTAAATATATTCCTTCCCAAGGATGGGGGTTTTAATACATGTGCGTTCGTATAACTTCGAAATATATTATTAAGTCTCACTTAATGAAATATATTTTATTTCATTTGTCTAAAATACTCTACTTCCAAAATATAAATATTTTTCCCAAAAATATTATATTTTATTCCATATAATTTTCCAAAATAATATCCTTGTCAAAATACACACTTATGAGTATTTTCTGAAAATACGTAAGTTACGTTGTAAGGTTCGGGTGGTATAAATAATACCGGTGTAACTTAGACACTTATTTGTGAAGGCGTTCGTATTATTTTGGAGCCGTGAATATTCAGTGTATTCTAGTAATATTATTTTTACCCTAAAAATATTATTTGTATAGTTCACAAAATAATCATAAAAATTCACACAAGTGCTATTATGAAAAATATATACTAAATATATATTTTAACAAGTTTTATTTATGAAAATCCCACATCCGACACTTGGAGATTTTGTAATAAAAATTCATGGCGAAGTTTGTTTGGAAAAACAAGTCGAAAATATATTCATAACACTTGTCGTAAAAATATTTTCCAAGTGTTATTTTCTGGAAAAATTTCGCCAGAGTTTCCTCTGTAACTGGAGGTGGCCACGCTTTCAATAGTATCATTTTCTTTTATAAATTCAACCAACAATGTTCTCAACCTCAACAAACATTATTTCAACACTAAACTAGTCAAGAATATACGTAAGTCGCAAACACATGAACTTGTGGGTTATGTAAAAGTGTGTAGTAACCTTCCGGTGTTTTTAGTAGATCTTTCTATTTTTATAAATGAAATCGGTTTCTTAAAAATCTTATTTTTAAAGAAAGTGTAAGTTTACAACTTCTTGTAAAAAATCTCAAAAATAATTCTTTGTTAAAACCTTTCGTTCCACAAGTGTCTACACACTTGTTTGTTCACAAAAACACCTTTAGTTTAGGACATATCCGGTTTTAAAACATGGTTTCGTCTTACAGTTGGTTCTTCGAAAATACCACTTGTAGATCTTTAGATCTACTAGTTTAGAACTCCATTTCATAAGAAAAATTGTTTTTACACAAGTTCATGTTTATGTTTGAAAGGGTTCGTCATCTAATAACTTTACGACTTAACATAAGGCTAGTTCATGTTCCATGAACATGATCTAGCGTGGTTTGATGACGATCCATTCCAACACTAGCAATCAACAACAATAACTAATCATAACAAAACTAGTTTCAAAAGTTTCACACTAACATTCATTCATTAACCACCATGTTTATTATTTTTAGTAGACTTTAAGTTTTGATTTCTAGTTTTTATGATTTTTATCCGACAAGTCTCTTATTAACCACTTTAGGCAAGATCAATAGGGTGTTTAGAGTCACTTACTACTAGCTCGAGGCTAGGGAAGAAACTAGACGAAAAACGGGTGGTTAATAGCGTTGTGGTGAGGTCCTTGGCAATCCGTAAGCACCGAGCTTCCTTATACGTGATCCTTCACACTAGTATGTATGTAGAATAGCTTGATCAAAATGGAAAAATGGATGTGGGTGGGGCTTGGTGGTCGGCCGAGAATCAAGAGAAGGAGAAAGAAAGAGTGTGTTGTTGTAAATGAGAGTCTTTACCCCTTATTCTTATTTATAAACCATCAACTTAATTACCTTTAGGATAAAATGTCACTTAGATATTTAACAACCATAACATAATAATCAAGAAATGTGAAGGTGTGTCCCCCACATGGGGAAATCCGATCGGGTTGGGGGGGGGGGGGTGCAATATGGTTCCATTTCAACTAGTAGTTAAGTGTTAGTTATATTGTTTAGTTAATAAATTTGAATAAGGCATTATGTGTGTTATAATATATAAAGGGTGTTAGGGTATTCGGGGACCCTAACTGGCTCAGAAAAGGAAAATAGTGTCATTGACAATATTTTTATGTTCCGGGTTAAGTCCGGTCGTACGGTTGAATATTACTTCGTTAAAGGGCTAATTAAGTATTTAAAGTGTCGTTAATATTATTTTTAGTTACACAATTTATTTCCGACACTTTGGAAAGTGTCTAGTAATATTTTTCTCATGTTTTGGCACTTTACTAGTTAAATGAATGCTGAATTTTTATTTAAAGTGCTGAATTTTGTACTTAAAGTACGTTTTAGGCACATCTGGTCATTATAACAATCACCTAGTGACGCAGTTCTACAATCCTCACCTCCCTACACTCCCTACTAGTGTAGTAAACTATTCCGGGCTCATAATGGCCTCAGAGACAGTAAATGTCTGATGCTGGCTATGTCAGCATGTTTACTGGGTTATCCGTATAATGTGCTCACTATGCTTTTGTGCATCAAGGTTGTCACTGACGTTTGTGTGTAAATAATAGAGTGACAGTAATAAAGTATGATGCATGAACATGTATGTATCAGAAATCAGTAAGCAGTTTAATCACAGTTGTAAGCAAGCACAGAAATTAAGCAGTAATTAAATATTAATTAATTCATACGGATACCTGGTTTGGTGAGGGTTGTCACAAAAACTTCCGAGTTGCATTGGAATAAGATCGATGGGGAAGATTAATTGTTGAGTTCGAGAGTACAATCACGAAGAACAGAATTTACAGAGACGGTTCTTCCGGTGGCAACTTCAACATCGAACGTCGAGGGGAGATGAGCGCGCTTACGATTGAGGAGCTTTTCGAACTCAAATGATACAAAACAGTTATCGGCACTAGTATCAAACAAACACGAAGCATAAATACCATTCACAAGGAACGTACCATTGACCACGTTGTTGTCATCCTGAGCCTGGCGCACTTTAATGTTGAAAGTTCGAGCACGAGCGGCTTGTTACTGTTGTTGCTGAGGCTGCTGCTGTTGAGGCTCTTGCTTCATAACCCGATTGGGGCACATGTTTGCGAAGTGGTTGGGATCACCACACGCAAAGCGGACTCTAGCATTGACCACGGGTGCCAGAGCTGCTTGTTGCCCTTGAGGAGCAGGAAGTAGAGCTTGATGAACAGTAGCTGGTGCTGGTGCTTGACGAGGACCTGCACGGCAGTTGGCGGTGAAATGGCCGTACATGTTGCAGTGTACATAAAATCTGCAGGCGATTCCCACTGGGTGGTGATAGGTGCATGTCGGGCAGACAGGGTGAGGACCAGTATAAGCACGTTTTGCCGGAGGTGCTTGAGTTACCGGTGCCTTAACCTGGCGATGTTGAGTTTGCTGCTGAGCTGGTACAACTTGGAGTGGGGCAGCAGTGGTTACAGCACAATTCTTGTTGTTGGAGTTGCTGTTGTTCTTCCTCTTGCGACGAGAAACTTTTTAAGACTGAGGAGCGAGGGCGGTTTCAGCAGTTGGTGCAATGGTAGCTTGATGTAGATTCTTGGCGGCTTTATCCCAGAAGCCAGACTTGACTCGCTTGTCGTTTATTTCAGCGGCAAGCAGGTAAGTTTCTTCGATTGTTGCTGGTTTTGAAGCTTGCACAAAATCTGCAACACAATCTGGCAGAGCTCGAATATACTTCTTGATTGCCATATCAGAAGTCTTAACCTGATCAGGACAGATTATGCTGAGCTGCTTGAAGCGAGCGATTAAAGCTGCATTGTCACCCTCCTTCTGCTTGATGTGCCAGAATTCGTCCTCCAACTTTTGGCGCTCATGGGGAGGGCATAATTCTTCCAACATGACGTCCTTCAACTCTTCCCACGTCAAACCATAAACTGCATCGTTTCCGCGTTTATTTCTCTCGGCCGTCCAGCAATCTAGCGCTCGGGATTGGAAGACGCCGGTAGCATTCAGAGTGCGGAGATCTTTAGGACAGCCACTCTGGCGCAGGGTGACCTCGATCGAATCAAACCATTGAAATAAGGCCGTAGGACCATCTTCGCCAGTAAATTCTTTCGGTCTGCAAGCTTTGATCTGCTTGAAGCTAAAAGCAGCTTTGGGAGTATCGGTCCTTGACTCTTCAGAAGATTTGCTCGCATTCTCGTGTAGTTCACTCACGATCTGAGGGATAACCTTCGCCATTTGCTTAGTAATCATAGAGGCGAGGCATTTATCTGCTTGCTTTCGGCGAGCAGCTTGAGTAGCGTGAGATCCAGATGACGACATTGTCTGCAACAGACATCGCCACAGGACTCAACACAAATTTCGATTATTCCTAGTATAGTCTAGCGATTACCATAAAGCTCAGGAACACATCTATTCATATAATCACACAGGCACGTAGGCACATAGGCACGTAAACACATTAACACATAAACACGTAGAACACAGAAACACATAAGCAAATGAGACAGTCAGAATACAGAAACCTAGCTATATGTTGCACGTATTCCCTATCCTCCACAGCACGTACAACGATTAATTATAGCGATTGCGAATATCGAGCAGCGATGATGAATAATGACCAGTGATTTGGATATACGTGTAGTATGTTGTGCGTGTTGATCGAAAGCGAAGAGCGAAAAGTGAACAAATCGCCAAAAATCAAAGCATATAACCACATAAAACACATAAGATCCACATAAAATTGGCGAATATCAGAGTCAGCAATTGCGGGCTCAGAATCAAAACACACAGAAATCGAGAATAGATTATCTTCGGCTAAATAGACGTCGACTACCCAAAGTGATTCAACTGTTCACAAGGACCTTAAGTGCACACTTTTGGCCTTCTGAATTGTGCTCTCACTTCGATTCGAGAGATCGGCATGCATCCTTCCAGCTACAGTGTGACTTCAAGTCGTTGGAGTCCGTCGAGACTTTGGTGAGAATTTTGTAAAACCATATTAGAGAGTAGAACGAGTCGTCAAGGTTCGGGTTTCACCCCTGACTTAGCGACTACGTTCCTGTTTGTGTGGTAAAATCACGAGATAGATAAGAGGATTTGCGTCGAAGTATGGATTTCACTCCTAATTCAACACAACTTTTCTTGTTTTATAGTAAAAATAGCAATTCGAACGAGTAATATGTTCGAGAGTTTGCGGTTTTCACACCTACTCTTAACCAAATCATTTGTTTGTGTGTGTAATCAGCCTTAGGAAAGGCTGATCTTGCTCAGAACTGTAGTATGCGATGTTCGCGCAAGTGTGTAGTGTACAGCGAGTTCGAGCGAGAAATAGCGAGCAAGCTCGTGCAAAATCCTTACCGGGTATGCACAAGTCAGTCTGTTGGTACTTAGACTATAGACTAGGTCATTCTAAGACATCAACCCGGACTAGGTCAAGTCTTGCCTAATTCCCTATAGTTATGGCTCTGATACCAATCTGTCACACCCCAACCGATAGCGGAAACATCAGGGCGCAACACTGAGCGAAACAGATTGTTCAAAGAAATTCAATAACGACTAAATTACCAAATAGTTTAAATATTATGTCCCATACCATAACCCATAAGATAATCTAGTTATTACAGACAGAGATATTCTTCAAACAAATAAAACATGTTCCGACAACTCAGATTTTCAAATAAAATAAATTGCCTTTGTTTCTAGACTCTTTCCTAGCCTTGATTTCACAGTAAGCCAAGCATACTAACATCTTAAGCACCTGCCACATACGTTAAAGTAAAAGTCAATACACATAGTGTAAATGTGAGCATACAAGTTTGATAATAACATAATAGAGTTCGAAATCATTTACGCATAACCAGCATGAATAACGCATAATGTGAAGCATGTAAGTTATCGACAAAGATCCTATCAATACCAATGACTGCAAGTTGACTGCGAGTAGAGAGTGCGCAACACATATTCACCACTGTGAACACGTGAAGTAATTGTCCTTAACAACCCCTGAGTGAACAAGTGCTGAGTCCAAACTATAGTACTATCGTTACTAAGGCAGGTAGACAACAATCAATGTGTTAACATAACAAACAGGCCTTCATCGAGTCACGTATAACATGCATTTGAGGTCAGCTTATAAATTGTGTTTGCGTTGTGTGTTCGATGTGATTTAGAATAAGTAACGTATGTAACACCCAAAAGTGCGTAAAGCAAAAACGGATCGAGTATACTCACAACGATAAAGTTAATGGATTGAAGGGAGCGCTAGAGCGGAAATTAGCCTTAACAGTTAGCGATATCATAAGCGAAAGTCGGCGCGTAAAACGGTGCAAGAGTACCAAGGATCGGATGGTAATCCGATCGGGTGGCTATCCGATCGGATGACCAGTCGATCGGGTGGCAATCTGTTCGAATGGTCATCCGATCAGATGACCATTCGATTTGATTGTCACCTCGCTTGGTGTGGATGTGTTTGTGTATGCTGGTTTGTACTTTGAAGTTTTCATTGTAGCATTTCAAAAATAGAGAAGTATATCTACCTTTCAGGTTGGTCGATCGAACGGTCGTTCGATCGGACATCAATCCGATTGGTGAGACTTCTCAGTTTGAGAACCAGTTCACAGCAGGACGGTCACTCGATCGGATGGCAATCCATTTGTATTGAACATGTTGAAAATTGTTTAAGTATGCAAGTCCCAAACGTCACATGATCAGACGGTCACTCGATCGGATGGCAATCCGATCGGGTGGTAATCTGTTTCAATGTTCAGAACCTTTGAATAGTTTGAAAATAACTTAAGTAAGGAGCCAAGTGCAACCTAATCGGACGGCCGGTCAATCGGGTGGCAATCCGATCGGGTGGTAATCCGATCGGATGGCAATCCGTCCCGACGATCCGTTCGTCTTAGCACTTGATTCGTTTGAAGTTTTGTAGTGTTTGAACGAGACATTTTAATAACATGCTTGAACAACAGAAACCCTATCTCGGCCCAAGTTACCCGACCGAACAAGAATCACCCTATTCCGACCGGTTTACGGTCCGAGTCGATAGTTCATGTCCAAACCTGAAGTCAATATCTCTTGGATAGAATTCGGATCTGGAACTAATGCATCACTAAGAATGAGTAGAAGATCAGAACAAGCTCCGATTCTATCGGGTTTGAGTGCATTGGGTGTAAAAGAGTTGAAAGAAAGTTGGAAAACCTTCTCTCAATCCTTTTATCCATGAATTTGTGTAGATCTAAGTGAAATATTTGATAAATGTTGTGGAAATTCTTCAGATCTAAGTTGTTCTTGGTGGAATGAAGCCAAGCATTGAAGTTCATAGGAACTCCAAGATGACATCACCCTAGAATACCTCAAATCCGGTGATTTCACGGTTAAAAGTTAAGATTCAAAAGATAGAAAGGTGTAGGAGTGCGTGTAGATCAAGAAAGTATAAGATTTAGGTTGAAAACTTACAAGAATTGAGAAAAATCGAGAGAAAGAGTGGCTGGAGCGAGCTGAGTTCGAGTGAGAGCTAATACATCAAGTGATGTGATATATGAGGGGTATTTATAGGGTTTCCTAAAAAGGAAAGTGGAAAGGAGGCTGGTTGATCGGGTGGCAGTCCGATCGGGTGGCAACCCGATCGGGTGGCAACTCGATCGGGTGACAACCCGATCAGATGACAATCCGATTGGATGGCCACTTGGTCGGTTGGCCACTCAATTCGAGTGTTTGGTGCGATGAGTTTAATCGCTCTGATTCGAGTGATAAGCGATGCGATTCGAGAGAGCGATGCGATAGGATTACTCATTAAATTACTTTTAATCCCAACTACAATATCTAACATACAATCACTATAATTGACTTGCGTTTAGCGCTTCGATTCAATTGCGATGCGATAGATTGCGATTTTGATTATCACCTCAACATATAACATGCACAAGTAATACATAAATCGCACACACACGTAAAAAAATATCCATAACACTTAATTCGAGTTGCGAATGCGATAGCGATAAGCGATAAATCGATTAAACATGCGATTAATATGCGATTAACCTTGATTATT
>JARYGA010019883.1:0-24896 GCA_030545235.1 Helianthus tuberosus
CAAACCAGCCCCTTTCTTTTCTTTGTACTCTAGCTGAATGTCACAAATGTCCTTGACCAATTTACTAGAAGTGTCATATTTTTTAATATTAATTTCATTTACCTGATATTTCAACTTTATGTCTTCTAGCTCTTTGGTCAAGTCATTAATTGTTGCTAGAGCATCTTTAAAGTTACAATTCTTAGCGATAAGATCTTCTTTCAACTGAATGATATTAATTGTTGCTAGAGCATCTTTAAAGTTACAATTCTTAGCGATGAGATCTTCTTTCAACTGAATGATATCTTTCCTTTGGGCTTCAATTTTTTCTTTATAAAGTTTTTCATTTTTAGCCAAAGTAAAGTTTTTATTTTTAATATCTTTGTAATCTTGAATTAAATCAACGTTATGTAACCTATATGCTTCAACTCTTTCTCTGCATTCAGGAGTACAGAAAATAGAACGTACAACTTCAGCAGTAAGTCCATGAACGGGAGCTGACAAAATCCTGGTCATAAGAGCCAGATTTTCAGCTGGAGTCTCATCATCAGGTGCAGAATTCCTGTCCTCCGAATCTGAAGTCATGAAGGCGATGTTTTCCGAGGCACTCTGATTTTCTAGAGCAGAGATGTTCAAGCGGTGAATTTCAGCATTCCAATCAAAATTTGCACTTTGTTGAACTACTAGTGCTGAGCTCTGAGTGCTTTCACCAGCAACTGTTGAAGAGTCATTTGTAGTGACAAGTGCCCTTTCAGGGTTTGGAGGAGCAGGTTGTGCAGGATTTTGTTCTTTGTTTACATTCGGCTTAGTGCAGTTTCGTGCCAAATGTCCCGGTTCATGGCAATTGTAACAGCGCAATTTGAATGGAACACTGGCAGAGTTTGAATAAGGAGTACCCCACCTAGTTCTTCCGGTCTTGTTTGCAAACTTTTGTGCTTTGAATGCCGCCATAGCCATTTGCCATGTAATATCCATTTCCTCCACACCATCAGGATGATACTGGTATAGATCATTCAAAGGCCAATTAGGAGGTTGTATCTTTCCTGCAACAAAAGCATTTAAACAGTTGACAACAGAAGCTGCGATCTCCAGATTTTCTTTCGACTGTTGCGTGAAGAAAGCAATCAACTCGGTTTTTGCTGAAGGAACTGCAGCAATTGACGGTACAGTAGATGAAGCAGTCGAATTAGAGTAATGAACATTTGTGGAAGCAAGAGTGGCCTTTTTAGATCCACTTTGAGAAATCAGTGCAGCATTGTTGTTGTTTGAAGCAGTAGAAGCAACTGGGAAACTTGCTGCCAGCATACTAGACTTATGATTATTTTCCCTTTGCTTGTCATCCAGCTCACAAGCCTTGATGTGGGAAATCATCTCAGTTAAAGAACATCTTGCAAGATCTTTGGTCTGTTTGATCATTGCAACGTGATTGTCCCAGCTTTTTGGCAAAGCATTTAGAAGTTGTCGATTCTATGCAGCTTTAGAAGAAAGGATTTCCTCCAAATCCATTTGAGTAACAATCTTCATGAAACGCTGAATCTGATTCTCAATAGTCTCTCCATAGACATAATTGAAGTTCTTAAAATTTTGCCTCAACAAGTTCCTCCGACTTTCTCTCATGTCTTCATTTCCTTCATATACATCAATCAGTGCTTCCCACATTTCTTTGGCTGATTTGTAAGTGCGAAATCCCATAGCAATGTCTGATCCCATGCCATTGTCAGATATGAGGTTGCCCTATTATCCTCCTCAATAATCGAATAATCCTCTTCAGTATACTCGCCACGAGGCTTTTTGACTTTAACTCCTGGATTCGTTTCCTTCTCATACAAGATTTCCCTATGACCTCTTTCAATACATCTCCAGATTTTTGGATCCTTGAATTTTATATGCTGTTCAAAACGCCACTTCCATTCCAGGAAGTCATTTGCATCCATCAACCCGGGAATACGAGAACTAGTTCCAATTTTAGAGTCCAATTCTTGTTGGGCATTTGTGACAGCCATGTCACCATTCTGATTACTTGTAGAAATGTTTCTTGAAGGTGATTAATCAGTTAATTAATTAATTACTGTTAAGTCCAAAGGTCCATAGTCCAAGCAGTTCAAAAACACGTCACTGATTGACATTGCGACTCGAGACAGTGAGTCGCGACGCTGGTTCCGAGTCGAGATAAGGGAATTGGTAACTCGAAACAATAGCTGGTTGTGAGTCGAGATCAACAGTTAACAACTCGAGACTGATGCTGGTTGCAAGTCGAGATCAACAATTGAAAACTCGAGACTGAAGCTGGTTGCGAGTCGAGACAAGATGATGACAAGTCAAGACCACGGCTTGTTGCGAGTCGAGATCCAAAAGTAGACAACTCGAGAGCACGGCTTGTTACGAGTCGAGAACTAGAGGAAGACAACTCAAGACAGCTGATTGCGAGTCGAGACCCTGCAAAACAAATAATGTGATAAAAGAAGTCGATATCCCTGATTATCAGCAGCTTCTAAAATTCAAGATTTTGAAATCTTTGAATTTTTATCCTCAACAAACTTTCGAGAAATCAGCAAACAATTCACTGAAATTACACGAACCAAAATCAGCAATATTTATCAATATTCGCGATGAACAGTTTGAAGATTGTATGATCCGAAGACAGAAAACACAATCGAAACTGTACCACTGCAAAAACAAACACTAGCAAAACAAGATCAGTGAACTAAGTTTTTTCTTGAATCCGAATGATATAAAAAACCGAACCAAGAAATTGGTTTCTTGGCTCTGATACCAATTGTAAAACCCTTGAGGATCTTCCAATGATATCAAACAAGAACTTATGTAAGTGCGGAAATCAAACACAAGTGGATTCAAGAATATTAGTAATCGAAACCAAAACAATATAATCAAAACAAACCAGAAACTTGCATTCACTGATTAACTTGTGACTGATATAAGACTCCCAAAAGGTTTCGGCTGCCTCTCCTTCTAATCGACTGATCAACCTCAACCTAATGGTTGAGGTTTGCTTAAATACAAAACATATGGGTTTAAACCCTTAAGCCCACTCGAAACCATCTAACAAACCCAACCCATACATATCGACCCAAAAGATTAATAAACAAAACATACTAATCAACCCCTAGACTTTGTAACCATCCATGCATAAACCTTCAAGTTCTAACAAGTAGGTATAAGTTATGAACTCAGATTTCCAAAAATGTCCTTGAAAGCATATGTGAAATGACCAAAATGCCCTTTCGGGGCATAGTTTGGCCATGAATGGTAAACCTCACATATATGTGGTATCTTACTGATGTAATGAGATAAAATATATATTTTTACTGATTATCAAAGACCAGAACTTCAGTTTATTATAAAATCTCTTTTATAATTATTAAAAAATGCCCTTAAGGGACTTAATTTGGTTTTAATTACTTTTTGGGCATATATGTTAATATCCTACTGATGTATTAACATATTTTAAGCATAATAACATTTGAGACATGTATATAATTCATTTGGTTACCCGTCACGCGTTTATGCGTTCGGATCGGTTTAGGTAACTAGTTTATGTAAAATAGGCGAAACGGGTTTAACCTTATCATTAAATCCTCAAATTCCAGAATGTGTTTAGTTTACCCATATTATACAAGTGCCCAAGCTTTTCGGGTCTAAACCACATTCTATTCTGGTCTCTGCTTAATCTAGCGTTTAGAACCGTAAAGTTTCTTTCTAGCTAGCCGGTCTAAGTCCTTGACTTAACTAAAGACCCGTTAGCATCCTAATAGGTTATTAAACCTTCTATACAGATTAAGTAGCATCCAGTAGAAGGTATCATCATAAAGCTTTAGGATTATACGGCTGATTTACTTTTCACGTTTAGCTCAGGTAAATACTTTTAACTTATTTTCCTATACGGGATTGGGATACGGTATAATAACACCGCTTGGTTAGGTATGAAATCATTTAATCGGAATGTGATTAATAAATTGCATAACCCATTTTAATCTGTTTTGTTTGATAACATAAGCATTGGGGGTTAACAACCGTGTCCTGGATATCCTCGGCTCATTTCATTTGAAAATGGCCACGACCTATGCACGGGGTGTAGGCATACACCTGACAGATGCAAATGCTAAAATATAAACCCACATGTTGGGGATAACTCATTTGTGGGTTCTATAAGTGGTGAGTCGGTTAATCAAGACCGGCTTCCAACCGGCCCCAATTGTATGACAAACAGATAAATCTGTATACAAGATTATCTTAAATAATTGTCCCAAGTTATAAAGGATTTGTGCCTTGTGCACTTAAATCAATTTTCTTAAATATTTTCAAATGAGTCAGTTAATTGTATTTACCAGTGTAAACTGACATATTTTCTAAAGATTGATTGACAGGTACTTCTCGTAAATAGGCTGGAGCTACTAAGTGGCATATAAGAGGATCTTGCAAATCCCTAGATACCTGAAGTCTGTTATTTTCCGTTTCTTGTATTGTATTTATGATCCGCCTGTGGATCTTATTACAATCCAGTCTGTATATTCTTTCGTTCGAACACTCATACATTTTGGTTTGTAATAGTTTAATTCACCAAGCCTTCCGATGTGCTATTAAGTTGTGTGTATTGACAATGATGATATCAACTACGTCACAATACTCCCCGCCGGGCCCACCGGTAATATGTGGAAATATCGGGGTGTGACAGGTTGGTATCAGAGCCAACATTGAGTGAATTAAACACTAACCTTTTGTGTTTAATCTCAATGACATAATAAGCACATTTCTTAGACTTCCGAGTCTAGGCTAATGACCTAGGATTAATTCTTAACTTTCCTTTTATTGTTTATGTTATATTTACTTGTTTTGACAGGTTTTACCAATAATGCCACCACGTGTACGAGGCAAAGGAAAGGGACCAATGAGAGGAGGGCCATCAGGCCACGCGGGACCCTCCCATAGGTGTACTCCGTCAGCGACTTTCTCTAGTTCCGACTCTCGGGACCATTGGAGTCATAATTTTGAACCGGCGAGGCATTCTGTTTCGCTAGGATCCTCACGTTCAGATCCTCCATACTTTGGGCTACCCATTCCTGATGAGCCCCAGCATTCCCATCACTCTTAGGAATCACACCATTCTCACCATTCGCCCCAATCTTACCACTCTTTACACTCCCATTCTTTTCATAACTCCGATTCCATCTATTCTCCAGCTCGGTTCAATCCCAACGATTATGTCAACAATCTTCTGGGTTTCAATCCCTTAGGACCCGAAGATCACTTCTCCCAGGAGATGGAAATGGATGATGACCCCGATCCAGAGCTGCAAACCGGAACACCGGGTCACCCAATCAGCATCTTTAGCGGTTCTCCATACCAAGGATCGCCGTACCAAGGGCCCGATTCATTTTCTGAAAGGTTGGCCAAGTATGAATGGGAATTCACTCCTTCATATCATAACTCTCCTGCTCAACCTCCTTTGAATGAACTGTATCTTCAAGCGGTTACCCCACCACCTCTACCAGTTGAGAACCACCTCAACCACCTCCCGAGCCACCTAGGCGAAGGAGGAATGCATGATTGTCTGTGCGTGGGGGACCACGGTTCAGTTCCCCTCATGGTTCAAGCTCATACCCTCCTATTCCCGAGGAGCCCCAAATGGGCGGACCCTCGCATGCGGTGCCGGAAGACAATCCCCTGCCTGTTTCTTATGCACCACCGCCACCGCCAGTGGGTTTTGACAATCCAATACCAACATACCCAGGTTCATCTGGGTATAACCCATCTGGATATCCAACAAATTATGGAACCCAAGATCCGTATCTTACCGCCAGTGGGTTTTGAATACCCAATACCAACATACCAAGGTTCATCTGGCTCTATCCATCATCTTATCCTCCGGTTTACCCAACGGGATATCCAGTGCAAGGGTATCAATACCCACCTTACCAGCAACCCCCTCCTTCTCAACAGGTGCAAACTGAAGAAATTATGCAATGGTTGGATAGAGTTGAGCGTAAAGCAAATGAAACTAATAAGAAGCATAGCAGCTTCCTCAAGGGTCTTGCGAGTCTCATTAAAGGCAAAAAGAAGTAGGAAGTTGTTTATTTTATCTTGTATTGTCTTTTTAATCAAGTCCCTGCAAGGACATTTTTATTTTCAGTACCGAGTCCCTGCGTGGACTTATTTCTATTTCTGTAGCCCCTGCGTGGGCAGCGTGTTATTTCAAGTCCCGTTTAGAGCATCGTTGTAATAGTTTTTAATGTTTTAATGGAATTTCTTTTTGTATTTTAAATATGTATTTTATTACATCATCACACTATATCATTTCAATTTTAAATTGATCTGCCAAAGAAATTCTTAAGGGTATAACCTAGCCAAAATATTAATGGCTATGACGGTACAACCTTTTTAAGAAAATAACTTCCTATTAACATCTGAGAACATGTTAACATTCCTGGTTGTGCGGTACGAGAAACCACACAAGCTTCCAAATGTACTTGGATTCTTCCAAATCATTTTCATAAGCCTATATGATCCATGTGAATCATGGCTAATAAACATCAATATGATGTATACACCTAAAACATCCATTTGAGATGTATGCTTATAAGCAAAAGTGTAATAATGACAATGATAGTTTATTTTATAGACTTCTTGTCAATAAGGCGATGGACTATGTTCGACCCTTAAAAGATCACTGATCCTAGAGATCATTGGTTATATTCTAATCGTCCCTGTGACAAGGCCTTTTGTGCCTATTTAAATGTCCTTTGAGACGAGCCTTGTGGTAAATAAAAATGTCTTTTATAACATTGATAGTTGTGATTTATATTCCCCTGTCTAATAAATATAAAGAATTATATCCCATTGATTGTTATTTATTACATAAAATGGTCTATATGGTTTAATAATACCATGACCATCTAATCATCAATGTGATGATTTATTATATAATTTAAATAAATCATTATTGTTTAATTTTAGTACCCAAATGATGGCTGGATCTGACGAAGCAAACAGTCATCTGCGGGAAGAGAACAATAATGAAGCAAAAATAAGCCTTACAAATGCTGAATTGCAAGCAATGATGGATACCGCAGTTGCTCAAGCGGTGGATAAAATATTCAAAGAACCGAGTCATGTTCGGTCCAAAACTTATACAAAACCCTTATCGCATTCGCATGCATCAAAAAGGGATGAATCTCCGCATTCATCCAACCAAAGATCTGAATCTCAGAAGGTTGTGTTAAACCAGACTCCCAGGTACACCAAGGGGTGTACCTATAAATATTTCGTCTCCTGTAAACCGAGGGATTTCACAGGAGAAAAGGGAGCAATCGACTGCATGAAATGGTTAGATGAAATGGAGACTGTGATTGACATAAGTGGATGTGCTAAGGAAGACATAGTTAAGTTTGTGTCTCAATCTTTCAAGGGCGACACCCTCACTTGGTGGAAAGCATTGGTGCAATCCACGGGAAAGGTTCCTCTGTATATGGAACAAGTTTGTTGATCTTGTGAAGACACATATTGTCCTCAGCATGAAGTTGAGAGGATTGAAACTGACTTCCTCACTTTGGTGATGAAGGATTTGGATTGTAGGTCCTACGTGACCAGTTTCAACTCGATGCCAAGGCTTGTACCATATTTAGTCACTCCTGAACCCAAACGCATTACGCGTTTCATCAGTGGTTTAGCCCCTGAAGTGAAAGGAAATGTCAAGGCTTCTAAGCCTGCTACTTATAGATCTGTTGTGGATCTATCTTTGTCCCTTACTCTTGATGTTGTGAGGAGTAGGGCAAAGAAAACTGCTGATGAAGGGAAGAGGAAGAGGGAGGAAGACAAGTCCCCTCAATCTAACAAGAAGAACAAAGGGAACTTTGGTTCTAAGAAAGGGCAGTCAAGTGACAAGCCCAGGTGCAAGACTTGCAACAAAAGGCACTTTGGAAAGTGCAACCAAGACCCACAAGCTAAACCATGTGGGATTTGCAAGAAGAAAGGGCACAAGTCTGTAGAGTGCCGAAACATCAAGGATGCAACCTGTTACGGTTGCAATGAAAAGGGGCACATCAAGACAAATTGCCCCAAGAATGCTAAGAAGCCCGAAGAGGTGAAGAAAACGAATGCGAGAGTTTTTCAGATGAATGCAAGGGAAGCGGTGAATGACGAGAACGTCATAACATGTACCTTCCTCATTAATAATAATTATGCTAGAATCTTATTTGATTCAGGTGCTGATAAGTCCTTTGTAGACCATAAGTTTTGTAAATTACTGAATCTGCCTATTAAGACTCTAGACATAAAATATGAGGTAGAGCTTGCTGATGGTACCTTAGAAACAGCCTCAACTCTTCTTGATGGATGTTTCATATCCATTAAGAATCATTCTATCCCGCTATCCCTCTTGCCAATGAAATTGGCTGGGTTTGATATAGTTTTGGGCATGGATTGGTTGTCGCATAACCAAGCCCAAATTGCCAGTGATAAAAAGCTAGTTGTTATCAAAACCCCTTCTGGTGAATCCGTCACTATTCAAGGAGATACACAATATGGTTTGCCCAACAATGTGTCTATTCTCAAAGTATCAAGGTGTCTAAAGAACAGATGTGTCATTTACATTGCTCAAGTGACAGTGAATGACCCGAAACCCAAGATTGAAGATATCCCTATTATCTCCGAGTATCCTGATGTCTTTCCTGATGAATTACCTGGATTACCTCCTGAGAGGCAAGTTGAATTCAGGATAGACATTCTCCCAGGATCTGCACCAATTGCACGAGCTCCTTATCGTCTAGCGCCTACTGAAATGAAAGAACTCAGGACTCAATTGGATGACTTACTAGAAAAGGCTTTATTCAACCTAGCTCTTCGCCTTGGGGAGCTCCAATATTGTTTGTAAAGAAGAAGGATCGATCAATGCGCTTATGCATCGATTACTGTGAGCTAAACAAGATAACGATCAAGAATCGTTATCCCTTACCCAGGATCGACGACTTATTTGATCAGCTCCAAGGAGCGAGCTTCTTCTCTAAGATTGATCTGAGATCTGGGTATCATCAACTCAAGGTTAGAACTGAAGATGTTCCAAAGACAGTGTTCAGGACGAGGTATGGAGATTATGAGTTTTTAGTGATGCCTTTCGGGCTCACTAATGCACCAGCAGCATTCATGGACCTCATAAATAGAGTCTGCAAACCATACTTAGATAAGTTTATCATTGTCTTTATAGACGACATACTTATCTATTCTCGTAACCAAGTTAACCACGAGAAGCACCTTCGATGTATTTTAGGATTGCTTCGACAGGAGAAGTTGTATGCTAAATTCTCCAAGTGCGAGTTCTGGCTTCGTGAAGTCCAATTTCTTGGACACGTTGTTAGCAAGCGTGGTATCCAAGTTGATCCCGCCAAAATAGAAGCCATCATGAACTGGGAAGCACCGAAGACGCCTATAGAAATTCGCAGCTTTCCGGGTTTAGCTGGTTATTACAGAAGATTCATTGAAAAATTTTCAAGGATAGCTGCACCATTGACTTCCTTGACCCGTAAGAATGTGAAATATGTTTGGGGTCCAAAACAACAAGAATCCTTTGAGATTCTTAAGCAGAAATTGAGCAATGCTCCGGTGTTAACATTGCCCAAAGGAATTGAAGAGTTTGTCATTTACTGTGATGCATCACACACCGGTATGGGTTGTGTACTTATGCAAAAAGGCAAGGTGATTGCCTATGCATCACGACAACTAAAGTGCATGAAAAGAATTACACCACCCACGACTTAGAGTTGGGTGCCGTTGTATTCGCACTAAAGTTATGGAGACATTATTTATATGGAACAAAATGTGTGATCTATTCGGATCACAAAAGTCTCCAACACTTATTCAATCAAAAAGAGCTCAATATGAGACAGCGCCGCTGGATGGAAACTTTAAATGATTACGATTGCGAAATTCGCTACCATCCAGGTAAAGCGAATGTGGTCGTCGATGCTCTAAGCCGAAAGGAAAGAGTTAAACCTATTAGAATCAATGCCAAGAGCATTGAACTGAAGAATAGCCTGAATGAAAGGCTATTAGCTGCACAGAAGGAAGCTGTTTTGGAAGCTAACCTTCCGAATGAAAAATTAAGTGTAACTGCTGAACAGTTAGCACCTGGTAAGGATGGAATCCTTAGAATGAATGGAAGAATTTGGGTTCCTATTCATGGAGGACTTCGAGATATCATCCTCCAGGAAGCTCACAATTCCAAATACTCAGTTCACCCTGGAGGTGACAAGATGTATCAGGATTTGAAAGCTAACTATTGGTGGACAGGTTTGAAGAAATCTATTGCCACACATGTAGCTAAGTGCCTGACTTGCGCTCAGATTAAAGCTGAACATCAAAATCCATCGGGTTTGCTACAACAGCCAGAACTACCCACTTAGAAGTGGGAGATGGTAACCATGGATTTTATAACCAAGTTACCAAAAACAAGGCATGAAAATGATACCATATGGGTTATAATTGATAGACTGACTAAGTCAGCACATTTCTTACCCATCAAGGAGACTTATAGCTCTGACAAGATAGCTCAGTTGTATGTAGAGAAAATTGTATCCCTCCACGGAGTGCCGGTGTCTATTATTTCTGATAGGGATACTAGATACACCTCTCACTTTTGGAAAAGTTTCCAACAATCCTTGGGCACTCGTTTGAATTTTCGTACTGCTTATCATCCTCAAACGGATGGGCAGAGCGAACGTACAATTCAAACTTTGGAAGACATGCTTCGAGCATGTGTTATTGATTTGGGAGGTAGTTGGGATGACCACCTACCCTTGATCGAGTTCTCCTATAACAATAGTTACCATACTAGCATTCAGGCTGCGCCTTTTGAGGCATTGTATGGAAGGAAATGTAGAACGCCTGTTTGTTGGGCGGAAGTGGGAGAAGCTCAATTGTCAGGACCTGATATAGTCCTTGAAATGACGGACAAGATTGTCCTGATTCGTGATCGCCTTAAAGTTGCCAGGGATAGGCAGAAAAGTTATGCTGATAAGAAGAGAAAACCCCTAAAGTTTGAAGTGGGCGATAAAGTCTTACTAAAAGTATCACCCTGGAAAGGTGTGATGTGTTTTGGTAAGAAGGGTAAATTAAGCCCTAGATATATTGGACCATTCAAGATCATCGAATGTGTCGGCAGTGTAGCTTATAAGCAAAACTTGCCTGAGGAGCAGAGTCGAATCCACAATGTGTTCCACATCTGTAATCTCAAGAAATGTCTAGTTGATAAATCGCTAGCTATGTCTCATAAAGACGTACAGATTGATGAAAGCTTGAGGTTTGTTGAAAGATCTATATCGATCAAGGATCGACAGGTTAAAAAGCTCTGAAGGAAGCATGTGCCTATAGTAAAGGTTAAATGGGATGCTCGTAGAGGTCCCGAATATACGTGGGAAGTTGAGTCCACTATGCGACAGAAGTACCCTCACTTATTCTAGTAAATATCAGGGTCAAGATTTCTTTTAAGGGGGTGAGGATGTAACACCACATAAAAATGTGTCCAATTATGTTAAGACACGTGTCCTAAATTCTAGATATGTGAAAGATTGAGTTTTAAGGACTAAGGTTGCCAAACGATGAAAATATGAAACCATAGGGACTAAAAGTGTCAACATGCCAAACTTGTGCCTCTTAATGACCATACATGAAGAATATATTCTTAAACGAGTGATTAATTGAATATAAGAAGTCGTTCATGAAAATAATCGGAAGATTATAAACTACAAGGGTTAAACGTGTCAACATGTAAATTCTTACCTCTGAGTGACCTTTTAACGAACCCGAGGCTTCGAAATATTCAAATATACTCTCAAGAATAAGTGATATAAATTTCAAGTGGTTTCGAGATCGTTAAGCAAGTTTTCAAGACTTTGGGTGAAAAGTGTCAATGTGATGAAACTTGTGTTCATAGTGGTATTTAACGAAACCGGGCCTAAAGGAGTTTGGTTATACTCCCTTGAACCTCTACAAACTAACTACAAGGGTCTTATATGCCAAAAATGAGGTTAAATAAGGTTTAAAATGACTAGGGACTGAATCTGCCAGTTTTGAAACATTTTTAACCTGAACAACAGGTTTACGCGGGCCGCGTAAACCTTCCCCTGATCCTATGTGGGTCGCGACAAACGCCCAAGTCTGCGAAAAATTGACAGCTGCTGGTTGCAGCCTTAGATGCCTGAATTTCGATACTTGGGGCTTGTTGTCGGTTTTAGGATACCATTAGGACACTTGGGGTGATCCTAAACACTCCTATTACACCTGGAATGATCTTGAATCAAGGATTTCTAGTATAAATAAACCTCTACGTTGAACATATTATTTGCTCATTTGGTTGCAACAACTTCAAAACCCATCTCTGGAGATAGCAAGCATTAGGAGAAGACTTAGAAGTGTAGAAAAGATAGCAAGGACCTTGTGTAAGAGTTTTAATCCCTGCTTAGTCCATTTTATTAGCTTAAAAACCGAAAAGTCAAACATATCGTAATTAAGCTTTGACTTTCGGTTTAATCATAAATGGTCCAGCCACTAACCAAAATGAAAGTGGTTATGGAACCATATTAAGGTAGGTGATTAACACTTAAAAGGGCACCTCCTAATTATTTCATTTGACTAGTTAATTGTCGGGTCAAACTAGTTAGTCAAAACGTCAAACTGGACAGAAAGTTTAAAAATGATTTAAACTAATAAAACAAAGGTTCTAAATTATATTTTAACATTCTAATGACTTGGTAATTAGTATTAGAGAAGGTTTAATCAGGTCTAACCCGACAATTATCAGTCTAAGGTCAATTTATAACCGAAAGTCGCAAAAGCTTGACTTTTGCTTTGACTTTCATTTCTGACCTGTTTAAGCTTATTTCTCCCATGTTTTAAGCTTCCATTAGGACCACATTATTCAGTAGTATAACCCTCTGGAGTTATATTGCTTGGTCCTTAGTAGTTTGAATTATATGTTCTTGTTTGTTAATATGCTTAAAAATGCCGTAAATGCCCTTTTGACACATAAATGAGATTTTAGAAATGTGAGAGGACAAAAACCTTTGTTACTGATATATATATGCTTGTCCCAAAAAAATTTACATCAGTTCTTGGTCTCAAATAGGAGTTATGCTCGATATCGTAATTAGAAGCTTTTTGTTAATTAAATTGCGATATCTTGCATAAGACATGTTTAAATTTGGATTTTTGAACCAAAACTCATTACCTACTATTAAGATATTATTTTTAGGGAATATTAAGATTTTTTCTCAGATTGTAATCTGTTTAAATCATAGAGTTCTTGTGTAATTCGGTAAATGACGATAATACCCTTTTTATGCATAAAATGAGATTAACAAATGATTTGAAAGCCAAACATTTTCCTACAGTTTTTATACATTAAATGAATTATTTTGAGCATTTAAAATTGATCAAAATCTCATATTTATATTAACATCTTGATTATCACTAATAAGGTGCATAGTATGGTTTAAAACCATATTTAACACCTAAGACTTGTTACCTACTGACTTTTTAAACAAATTTAAATATTATTACATTAGGTATAAGTTATGAACTCAGATTTCCAAAAATGTCCTTGAAAGCATATGTGAAATGACCAAAATGCCCTTTTGGGGCATAGTTTGGCAATGAATGGTAAACTCACATATATGTGGTATCTTACTGATGTAATGAGATAAAATAAATATTTTTACTGATTATCAAAAAACAAAACTTCAGTTTATTATAAAATCTCTTTTATAATTATTAAAATGACCAAAATGCCCTTACGGGACTTAATTTGGTTTTAATTACTTTTTGGGCATATATGTTAATATCCTACTGATGTATTAACATATTTTAAGCATAATAACATTTGAGACCTGTATATAATTCATTTGGTTACCCGTCACGCGTTTATGCGTTCGGATCGGTTTATGTTACTAGTTTACGTAAAATAGCCGAAACGGGTTTAACCTTATCATTAAATCCTCAAATTCCAGAATGTGTTTAGTTTACCCATATTATACAAGTATCCAAGCTTGTCAGGTCTAAACCACATTCTATTCTGGTCTCCGCTTAATCTAGCGTTTAGAACCGTAAAGTTTCTTTCTAGCTAGCCGGTCTAAGTCCTTGACTTAACTAAAGACCCGTTAGCATCCTAATAGGTTATTAAACCTTCTATACAGATTAAGTAGCATCTAGTAGAAGGTATCATCATAAATCTTTAGGATTATACGGCTGAGTTACTTTTCACGTTTAGCTCAGGTAAATACTTTTAACTTATTTTCCTATACGGGCTTGGGATCCGGTATAATAATACCACTTGGTCGGGTATGAAATCATTTAATCGGATTGTGATTAATAAATTGAATAACCTGTTTTAATCTGTTTTGTTTGATAACATAAGCATTGGGGGTTAACAACCGTGTCCTGGATATCCTCGGCTCATTTCATTTGAAAATGGCCACGACCTATGCACGGGGTGTAGGCATACACCTGACAGATGCAGATGCAAATGCTAAAATATAAACCCACATGTTGGGGATAACTCCTTTGTGGGTTCTATAAGTAGTGAGTCGTTTAATCAAGACCGGCTTCCAACCGGCCCCAATTGTATGACAAACATATAAATATGTATACAATATTATCTTAAATAATTGTCCCAAGTTATAAAGGATTTGTGCCTTGTGCACTTAAACCAAATTTCTTAAATATTTTCAAATGAGTCAGTTAATTGTATTTACCAGTGTAAACTGACGTATTTTCTAAAGATTGATTGACAGGTACTTCTCGTAAATAGGCTGGAGCTACTAGGTGTCATATAAGAGGATCTTGCAAATCCCTAGATACCTGGAGTCTGTTATTTTCTGTTTCTTGTATTGTATTTATGATCCGCCTGTGGATCTTATTACAATCCAGTCTGTATATTCTTTCGTTCGAACACTCAGACATTTTGGTTTGTAATAGTTTAATTCACCAAGCCTTCCGCTGTGCTATTATATTGTGTGTATTGACAATGATGATATCAACTACGTCACGATACTCCCCGCCGGGCCCACCGGTAATATGTGGAAATATCGGGGTGTGACACAATGTGACCTAGAAATTGAACCTCCTCTAGCCAAAATTCGCACTTGGAGAACTTGGAATAGAGTCGATTCACTTGGAGTAGCTCGAGAACCAAACGTAGATGTTGCGCGTGTTCGATTTTCGACTTTGAATAGATCAAGACATCGTGGATGAACACGATGATGAAGCGGTCGAGATAAGGTTTACACACGCGATTCATCAGATCCATGAAAACCGTGGGTGCGTTGGTTAAACCAAAAGGCATAACAACGAATTCATAATGGCCGTATCGAGTGCGAAAAACGGGTTTGGGAATATCCTCTTCTTGAATGCGTAGTTGGTGATAGCCTGAGCATAGATCGATCTTCGAGAAACACGTAGCACCTTGTAGCTGGTCAAAAAAATCATCAATTCAAGGCATGGGATAGTGATTCTTGATAGTCAACTTATTCAATTCCCGATAGTCGATGCACGTCCTGAACGTCACATCCTTCTTTTTGATGAAAAGGACTGGCGCGCCCTATGGAGAGGTGCTCGGGCGAATGAAGCCTTTATCAAGTAGTTCTTGGAGTTGACTCGAGAGTTCGCGCATTTCGAACGGAGCGATTCGATAAGGAGCTCCGGCAATAGGGTTTGCTCTAGGAATGAGGTCGATACGAAAATCGATATCACGACTTGGCGGTAGTCCGGGAAGATCCTCAGGAAAAACGTTAGGAAATTCTCGAACCACTGGAACATCGTTTACTCCTGGTCTACCTTTCTTTTCCTTCTCCGCTACTACAATGTTAGCCAAGAAAGCTCTGTATTCCTTGTGGAGATACTTGCTAGCTTGGACACATGACATGAGTTTAAGACCCTTCGAAGCAGTTTCACCATAAACACATAATACATCACCATTCGCGAGCGAGAATCGAATCATCTTATCGAAGCACACAACTTCAGCATGGTTTTCATGAAGAAAGTCCATGCCTACTATGATGTCAAAACTTCCGAGTTGCATCAGAATAAGGTCGATCGGAAAGATGTGATTGTTGAGTTCATGAGTACAATCACGAAGAATAGAATTGGCGGCGACGGTTCTTCCAGTGGCAACTTCGACATCGAACGTCGAGGGGAGATGGGAGCACTTACGATTAAGGAGCTTCTCGAATTCAAATGACACAAAACAGTTATCGGCTCCAGTATCAAACAAACACGAAGCATATAAACCATTCACGAGAAACGTACCATTAACCACATTGTTGTCAGCCTGGGCTTGGCGTGCATTGATGTTGAAAGTTCTGGCACGGGCGGCTTGTTGCTGTTGCTGCTGAGGCTGTTGCTGCTGCTGTTGCTGAGGCTGCTGCTGCTGAGGCTCTTGTTTCACAACCCTGTTCGGGCACATGTTCGCGAAATGGGATCACCACACGCGAAGCAGACTCTGGCGTTGATCGCGGGTGCCTGAGCCGCTTGTTGGCCTTGAGGAGCTAGAAGTAGAGCTTGATAAGTAGTAGCTTGGACTGGTGCTTGTCGAGAACCTGTACGGCAGTTGGCAGTGAAGTGACCGTACATGTTGCAGTGCACACAAAATCTGCAGGCAATACCCACCGAATGATGATAAGTGCATGCCGGGAAAGCAGTGTGAGGGCCAGTGTATGCACACTTTGCAGACAGTGCATAGGTAACTGGTGCTGGAGCTGATCGGTGCTGAGATTGCTGCTGAGCCGGTACGGCTTGAAGCGGGGCAGCAGTGGTAGTGACAGCAGAGTTCTTGTTGCTGGTGTTGTTGTTGTTGTTCTTCCTCTTGCGACGAGAGGACTTTGATGATTGAGAAGCGGCGGTGGTTTCAGCGGTTGGTGTGGGGTGGCTTGGTGCAGGTTCTTGGTAGCTTTATCCCAAAATCCAGCTTTGACTCGCTTGTCCTTGATTTCAGCGGCAAGCAGGTAGGTCTCTTCGATTGTTGCTGGCTTTGAAGCATGCACAAAATCTGCAACACAATCCGACAGAGCGCGGATGTACTTCTTGATTGTCATGTCAGCAGTCTTCACTTGATCAGGACAGATAATACTGAGCTGCTTGAAGCGAGCAGTTAAAGCAGCGTTGTCACCATCCTTCTGCTTCAGATGCCAGAATTTGTCCTCTAACATTTGGCGCTCATGGGGAGGGCAGAACTCTTCTAGCATAACGTTCTTCAACTCATCCCATTACAGACCATAAGCTGCGTCATTTCCGCGTTTGTTCCTCTCGGTCGTCCACCAGTCTAAGGCGCGGGACTGGAAGACGCCGGTAGCATTCAAAGTGCGGAGATTGTCAGGACATCCACTCTGACACAGGGTGACCTCGATTGAATCGAACCATTGAAACAAAGCCGTATGGCCATCTTCGCCAGTGAATTCTTTCGGTCTGCAAGCTTTGAACTGTTTGAAGCTAAAAGCAGCTTTAGGGGTAGCTTTGGGAGCTTCGGTCATGGGATCCTCAGACGATTTGCTCACGTTCTCGTATAGTTCACTCACGATCTGAGGAACCACCTTTGCTACTTGCTTAGCGACGAGAGCAGCAAGGCGTTTGTCTCTCTGTTCTTGACGAGTAACTCGTGGGTGACGGGGTCCAGATGTGGGTCCAGATGACGACATTGTCTGCAACAGACATCGCCATAGGGCTCAAACACAACATAATTGAATCTCACCTCACACGTCTAGTACTACTAAAGCTCAGGAATACGATCATATAAACACATAGACACATAATCACAGAATCACATAAGCACAGAAGCACATAAGCACATAAGGCACAAAATCACAGAAGCACATAAGCACAAGAGGCAGTCGGAATACAGAAACCTATCGTTCAAAGTCCGCGAGCGTTCGAGAATAGCGAACGCGAATAGCATAGAGAGTACTATATCATAAGCGAATAATATAGCAAGCAACATGGCGTAAAGTCGTTCCTCATGTAGTAGCGATTTGTTAGCGGTTTGAGGTAGAAGTGCAGTGTGAGTTGTGTGTCGATCAAAGCGATAAGCGATAAGCGAATAAATCACCAAAAATCGTAACACATAAACAGATAAAATCACATAAAGCACATAAAATCCACATGAAAACAACAAAAGCGACTCTGATATTTGTCGTTCCAAAATTGAAAACACATAAAATCGGCGATTGTGAGCTTGAAATCGAAAGTAGATTGTCTTAGGCTGATAGACATTGACTACCCAAAGTGGTTCGACTATTCACAAGGATTTTCAGTACGCACTTTGACCTTCGGGACTGTGCTCTCACCTCGAATTTGGGCGAATGGCACGCATCCTTCCAGTTTTAGTGTGACTTCAAGTTGTTAGAGTTCATCGAGGCTTTGGTGAGAGTTTTGTAAAACAAAATAGAGATCGGAACAAGTCATCAAGGTTCGGGTTTCACCCTTGACTTAACAGCCTCGTTCCTGTTTTGGTAAAATAAAGGAGAAATTATGCGTCAAAGTATGGATTTCACTCCTGATTCGGCGCAAATTCTCCTGTTTGTAGATAAAATGCGGGTCGAACAAGCAATTTAGTCGAGAGTTTTGCGGTTTTCACACCTAATCTCGACCTAATTGCTCGTTCATTTTTGAAAACTAGAGTGCAGTGATGGTGTAGCGTAGGCGAGAATAGCGAGAAATAGCAAGTAAGCTCGTACATAACCCCTACAGGGTGTGCACAAGTCGGTCTGTTGGTACCTAACTATAGACTAGGTCGTTTCTAAGACATCGACCCGGACTAGGTCGAGTCTTGACTAACTTCCTATAGTTATGGCTCTGATACCAATCTGTCACACCCCAACCGATGGCGGAATCATCGGGGCGTGGCACTGAGCGAAACAGATTGTCCAGAAGTTTCCATAACACCTATAATTACCAATTATTTACAGCATCACGTCCCATACCATGACATAAAAAGTAACAAAATTATTACAGACAAGATCTAGTCAAATTGTTCTGTTCCGACAACTCAGATTTCAAATACAAACAATTCGTTTATTTGTTTCTTGACCTTTCCTAGCCTCGATTTCACAGCAAGCCAAGCATATAAACATCTTAAGCACCTGCCACATACGTTAAAGTAAAAGTCAATACACATAGTGTAAAGGTGAGCATACAAGTTTGATAGATATAATAGAGTTCGAAATCGTTTACGCATAACCAGCATGTACACAGTGTGAAATGAAGCACGTTAGTTATCGACAAGAACCTATCGATACCAATGACTGCGGGTTGACTGCCCAAGGCAGTTTGTAATACACACTCACCACTGTGAGCCATGTAATTAATTGTCCTTAACAACCCCTGAGTGAACAGGTGGTGAGTCCAAACTATAGTACTATCGTTGCTAAGGCAGGTAGACAGCATTCCATGTGTAAACATAACAAACAAGCATTCATTAAGTCACGTATAACATGCAGTAACGGTTGGCGTTAAAGTATTGCGTAGTGTGTTCGATGTGATTTAGTATAAGTAACGTATGTAACACCCAAAGGTGCGTAAAGCAAAAAGGGTTCAAGTATACTCACAGCGATGATGGATTGAAGGGAGCGCTTAGAGTGAGATTAGCCTGATCAGAACGATAGCAATAACGATAAGCGACGCGTAAAATGGTGTGAAGTGTCAATGGATCGGACGGTAATCCGATCGGGCGGCAATCCGATCAGGTGGCCGGTCGATCGGGTGACAATCTGTTCGAATGGTCATCCGATCGGATGACCATGCGAGTGGATTGTTACCTCGTTTGGGATGGATGTGTTTGTGTATGATGGCTTGTCTTTTGAAGTTTTCGTTTTAGCATTTTGAAAATAGAGAAGTATCTCTATCCTTCAGCTAGGTCGATCGAACGGCGATCCGATTGGCGAGGCTTCTCAGTGTGAGAACAAGTTCACAGCAGGACGGTCACTTGATCGGATGGCTATCCGATCGGGTGGCAATCCGTACGTACTGAACATGTTGAAAATTGTTTAAGTGTTGAAGTCAAACATCACATGGTCGGGTGGCAATCCGATCGGGTGACAATCCGTTCAATGTTCAAAACCTCAAATGTTGAAATAAAAGTTAAGTGTGGGGCCCAAGGTGCAATCCGATCGGGTGGCAGTCCGATCGGGTGGCAATCCGATCGGACGGCAATCCGTCCCAGTCGACCTGATCGTCTTCTTCCTTGGTTGTTTTGACAGTTTGAAGTTTTCTCGAGGCTATTTGATAACGTGCTAAACAATGAAAACCTCGTCAAGAATTAGTGACCCGGTCGGACAGGAACCACCCTAGTCCGACCAGTTTAACTGTTCGAGACGGTGTTTCATGTTTAACCTGAAATCAGTGTTCTCATGGATAGAATCCCGATCTTGAACCAACACATCAACAAGAAGGAATAGAAGATTAGAACAAGCTTCGATTCTATCGGTTTTGAGTGCATTGAGTGTAAAAGAGTTGAAAGAAAGCTTGAAAGCCATCTTTCAATCCTTTTCACAGGGAATATGTTCAGATCTATGAAAGATCTTTGTTTATTCATGTGGAAATCATTCAGATCTAAGTTGTTCTTGGTGGGTTGAAGCCAAAACATAAAGTTCTTATGAACACCATGATGACATCATCCTTGAACACCTCAAATCTAGTGATTTCACGGTTAAAAGTTAAGATTCAAAAGATAGAAATGTGTAGGAGTGCGTGTAGATCAAGAAAGTACAAGGTTTAGGTGGAAAACTTACAAGAATCACGAGAAATATGAAGAAATAGCGGCTGGAGCGAGTGGAGAGGGAGAGAGAGCTGTCAACATCATATGATGTGACAAAGGAGGGTATTTATAGGGTTTCCATAAATGGAAAGGGGAATAAGTGGCTGGTCGATCGAGTGGCAGCCGGTCCGGGTGGCAGCTCGATTGAGTGGCAACTCAGTCGGGTGGCACCTAGGTCGGGTGGCAGCTCGATCGAGTGGCACTTCGATCGGATGACAGCCCGATCGGGTGGCAGCTCGATCGGCTGACCACTCGATTGGAGTGATTCGCGCGACGAGTTTTGCGGTTTCGATTCGTGTGTCGAGCGTTGTGATGCGATTCGAGAAGGCGATGCGATAGTTTTACTTATCAAATTACTTTTAATCGCAACTACTATATCAACATACAAGCATCCTATTTAACTTGCGTTTAGCGTTTTGATTCGATTGCGATTGAGTTGCGATTGCGTTTCGATTAATCACCACATCATAAAACATAAATAACATGCACACGTAACACATAAAGGGCACACACACATAAGAACCATAACCAGACGCGTAATTCGAGTTACGAGTGCGATTGCGATAAGCGATAAAGCGGTAAAACATGCGATAAACATCGATAAATAGCGATTAAACCTCGGTTATTAACAAATACTCCACATAATACAACTAACGTAAAAGCATAAAAAGACTATCTACAAGTCAAAGAAGTCAAAACAGGAATTGAGCAAGGAGTGACAGATCGCAATTAGCAATCTTGTCTCCCTTTGACTTCAATCTTGACTTTGACTTTGACCTTCGAAACACGGGGTGTTACATTGATAACTTGAACTCACATAGCATTAGGATTATTAATGAACATGCACCTTCAGTTAAGAAGAAGAGCAACTTTGAAGCCTTCTAAGCTATTGTAACACTCGTTCCAATTAATACCGAATATCTTGAATACACGGGTGATTTTTTTCCAGATTTTTTTACATACAGGTCTTGGTTAACTAATAACCTAGACAGACTGACAATAGTTTATTACATATATATTGCATCATTTTGGACTTGAAAACTTTATCATGCGTGATCATAATTTGTCTTTTTGAGAAGATGTTCCCAAGGAGGTGGTGGTTTAAGAGTGTTCGGTTCTTCATGTGTTCTATTGTCCGCCCGGTACCAGCCCTTGTATAAACCAATCATAAACATAAAAAATATTAGTTTTTATATTTCTTTTGTGTTACCAGATCGAAAACAGACAAAAGAAAATGTTTTACCAACTGAGGTTTTGTTGCGTATCACAAAAGAAACACCTTCAGTAAGATCAGTGCACTTTACTAAACTGTGCACTGACTCGTGCACTTTGCTAAACTATTCACTGACCCATGCACTTTGCTAAACTTTGCACTGACATATGTACTTTGTTAAACTGTACACTTTGCACTGACTTGTGTACTTTTGCTAAACTGTGCACTGTGCACTAATCTGTGCAATTTACTAAACTGTGCACCGAACCATGCACTTTGCTAAACTGTGCACAGACCTTTGCACTTTTTCTAAACTATGCACTGACCTGTGCACTTTTGCTAAACTATGCATTGTTCTGTGCACTTTGCTAAGTTGTGCACTGACCCGTAGATTTTGCTAGAGTGTGCACTAACCTGTGCACTTTGCTGAATTGTGAACTAACCCGTGCACTTTGCTAAACTGTGCACTGACCCATACAATTTGCTAACGTGTGCACTATGCTCTAATCTGTGCACTTTGCTGAAGTGTCTGGGTTTGGACTTGTTAGTTCCCAAACCATTTTTTCGGTTTGACGTTATACCCAAACCCATTATTTAAAGGCATTTTAGTCAAACTTAATCCCCTTTTCCAAACAAGAGGACTGTTATAAAAGTTTAGTTCGATATCCGATCAAGAATAATTATGTCCCTAAGGACATAAAGTTTTACAATGGTTTAGTGTTTTAAAACTCATTTAACCAAAATTTCACATTATGCATTTATTCTTTAATTTAAGAGCCATTTTACCCGAATAGTGGTTATATCTCATTCGAGGTGGTCTATTATCCAATTCCGACCCACCCATATTTAGTCGGACCATAAGCCCTTACTGAGAGCATGGCCCGTTACACATACATAGCGGGGTCAAAGAAATGACTTGTTTTCAATACCTTGCGATTCTTTTCGCTAATCATGGCAACGCATGCCCGTACATTAAGCTTAACTATAAATATGGCACTTAACAAGACAAACATTAATTACCGAGTTCAAATAGTGATATCGTCACCATTTGACCCATATGACTCGTTTTTCCTTTTGACCATTCTTGGTTCGCCCTTTAGGCGTCTCAATCAATCCGTATATGGTTTATCAACAAAATGGTGATTTAACATAAATTTTACCCTTTTTGACCTGGTTCATAGGTATCTCCATGAGGTCTCGTTTTTAATAAGTTATTATTGTCACAAAAGGTGATTTAATTCCATGTTTACTCATTTGACCCGTTAGGATTTATACCACGGGAACTTACTTCTACAACCCTTTGTTTAATCACCAGCATATGGTTTACTTATCATTTTACCTATTTGACATGCTAGGGCTTATGCCATAAGGTCTCCTTTCCATAATTCTTGTTTGTCACTAATATGTGATTTAACTTAGTTATTCACATTTTGATTTGTTTCATGATTTTCACCATGGGGTGTTGTGTTACTAAAATATTATTTTGTCATCAAAATAATTTAACATCATTTTTACCCGTTTGACCCGTTATGGTTTACACCATAGGGTCTTGTCTTAACAAGTTATTATTTTCACCAAAAGCGATTCAATACCATTTTTACCCTTTTTGGCACGTTATGGTTGGCACCATAGGGTCATATTTCTATAACTTTTTGTTTATCACAAACATATGAAGTCTTACAACCTTATCCATTTGACCCGTTGTGGCTTACACCGTAGATCTCATTTATACAATTCTTTGTTTATTGAGAAAAACACTTTCCATCACACAAGTTGTGGTTCTATTCTAGGAGGTGTAAGTTTTAATTACCTTGTGTCCGTTCGAGCTTCTTCGCGCCTTTAACTCGTTTGACCCATCCTTTTCCAAGTCCACCTAGCTTGCAAAGAGTCAAACTTAGTCTTGCAAGGGGTAGATGGTTTGAAATCTTCAAACATGCAAGGGAATTGCACAATTTTACTCTGATTTTGGTTAGATTCTTGAGTTCTTGTGGAAGAGAGAATTTATCCCTTCCTCCTCTCATTCACGCAACTCACACATGCACACTCTATTTGTGTTCTATTTTTTCCATCTTATATATTTCACACTTCCAATAATGCGCAATTTAGCCCCTCCATATTTGTTATGTATTTTGTTTCTTTATAATTCACTTAACCTTTATTAATAACCAAAAATGTTAACTAGGTTAATATTCCTAGTTATACACTTCATGTCAATTGTCAAGTGAACATGGTAATTCACTTTACTAAGTTCGGGGATGTTCCAACCCTACTTAGATTAAGTCCTACTAGCCCGGGCCTTTTATAACTTTATGTTGTAAAACATTTATTCACTTTTTATTTAATATTAGGTTTATTTACTTAAATCCTAATGTTTATTTGGTAAAACTTTTACCACTAATGGTATTTTACCCACTCATCCCAGATTAATTTGGCTTAATTACCGATTTTTTTTGGGATAAGGTTCTTCGCGTGATTGATCGTCTGTCCGGTACCAGCCCATAAACACCAAAAACTATCAGTGCTTATATTTCTTTTGTGTTAACGGATCGAAAACTAAAAAAAGAAAATGTTTTGAATGAATGAGGTTCTGTCGCATATCGCATCAGAAATGCCTCCTTCAAGATCAGTGAACTTTACTAAATTGTGCACTGTCCTGTGCACTTTACTAAACTATGCACTGACCTATGCCCTTTGCTAAACCGTGCAATGACCCATGCACTTTTCTAAATTGTGCACTGCCCTGTGCACTTTGCTGAATTGTACACTATGCACTGACCTATGCACTTTGCACCTTTTTACTTTTGCTAAACTATGCACTGATCTGTGCACTTTGCTAAACTATGCACTGTGCATTGACTTGCGCACTTTGCTAAATTGTGCACTAACATGTGCACATTT
>JARYGA010019884.1:0-14219 GCA_030545235.1 Helianthus tuberosus
GTAAGGTTCACAATGGTGTAAGGTTAAAATGGGATATACCGGGCTAGGATTCGAGTTATAGGAACAAGGGATAAACCAACCACCCAAGAATGGAATCGTCGAGCGAAAACACTTGACAACCTCCTAGAAGCAGCTTTTCTTACCACCAGACCTTTCTCCATCAATTAGAAATCTAATTCCGTCACTAAACACATTCCATAAATTGTAGCCATTTGTTTAGTGTTTTTTTTTGGTGTCTAATCCGCATATATATCACCATTGCCCTTGATTTTCTTGACTGTATATCTCTTAATTGCCACCATAGACACGTGTGATTTAGTTTACGAAGATTTTTCAATGCCGAGAACCTCGATCAGAGAGTAAAAAAGGCGTAAGGTTCACAATGGTGTAAGATTAAAATGGGATATACCGGGCTAGGATTCGAGTTACAGGAACAAGGGCCAAACCAACCACCCAAGAATGGAATCGTCGAGCGAAAACACTTGACAACCTCCTAGAAGCAGCTTTTCTTGGCAACAGACCTTTCTCCATCATTTAGGAATCCGATGCCGTCACTAAACACATTCCTTAAATTGTAGCCATTTGTTGAGTGTTTTTTTTGTGTCTAATCCGCATATATATCACCATTGCCCTTGATTTTCTTGACTGTATATCTCTTAATTGCCACCATAGACACGTGTGATTTAGTTTACGAAGATTTTTCAATGCCGATAACCTCGATCAGAGAGTAAAAAAGGTGTAAGGTTCACAATGGTGTAAAATTAAAATGGGATATACCGGGCTAGGATTCGAGTTACAGGAACAAGGGATAAACCAACCACCCAAGAATGGAATCGTCGAGCGAAAACACTTGACAACCTCCTAGAAGCAGCTTTTCTTACCACCAGACCTTTCTCCATCAATTAGAAATCTAATTCCGTCACTAAACACATTCCATAAATTGTAGCCATTTGTTGAGTGTTTTTTTTTGGTGTCTAATCCGCATATATATCACCATTGCCCTTGATTTTCTTGACTGTATATCTCTTAATTGCCACCATAGACACGTGTGATTTAGTTTACGAAGATTTTTCAATGCCGAGAACCTCGATCAGAGAGTAAAAAAGGCGTAAGGTTCACAATGGTGTAAGATTAAAATGGGATATACCGGGCTAGGATTCGAGTTACAGGAACAAGGGCCAAACCAACCACCCAAGAATGGAATCGTCGAGCGAAAACACTTGACAACCTCCTAGAAGCAGCTTTTCTTGGCAACAGACCTTTCTCCATCATTTAGGAATCCGATGCCGTCACTAAACACATTCCTTAAATTGTAGCCATTTGTTGAGTGTTTTTTTTTTGTGTCTAATCCGCATATATATCACCATTGCCCTTGATTTTCTTGACTGTATATCTCTTAATTGCCACCATAGACACGTGTGATTTAGTTTACGAAGATTTTTCAATGCCGAGAACCTCGATCAGAGAGTAAAAAAGGCGTAAGGTTCACAATGGTGTAAGATTAAATGGGATATACCGGGCTAGGATTCGAGTTACAGGAACAAGGGCCAAACCAACCACCCAAGAATGGAATCGTCGAGCGAAAACACTTGACAACCTCCTAGAAGCAGCTTTTCTTACCACCAGACCTTTCTCCATCAATTAGAAATCTAATTCCGTCACTAAACACATTCCATAAATTGTAGCCATTTGTTGAGTGTTTTTTTTTGGTGTCTAATCCGCATATATATCACGATTGCCCTTGATTTTCTTGACTGTATATCTCTTAATTGCCACCATAGACACGTGTGATTTAGTTTACGAAGATTTTTCAATGCCGAGAACCTCGATCAGAGAGTAAAAAAGGCGTAAGGTTCACAATGGTGTAAGATTAAAATGGGATATACCGGGCTAGGATTCGAGTTACAGGAACAAGGGCCAAACCAACCACCCAAAAATGGAATCGTCGAGCGAAAACACTTGACAACCTCCTAGAAGCAGCTTTTCTTGGCAACAGACCTTTCTCCATCATTTAGGAATCCGATGCCGTCACTAAACACATTCCTTAAATTGTAGCCATTTGTTAAGTGTTTTTTTTTGTGTCTAATCCGCATATATATCACCATTGCCCTTGATTTTCTTGACTGTATATCTCTTAATTGCCACCATAGACACGTGTGATTTAGTTTACGAAGATTTTTCAATGCCGATAACCTCGATCAGAGAGTAAAAAAGGTGTAAGGTTCACAATGGTGTAAAATTAAAATGGGATATACCGGGCTAGGATTCGAGTTACAGGAACAAGGGATAAACCAACCACCCAAGAATGGAATCGTCGAGCGAAAACACTTGACAACCTCCTAGAAGCAGCTTTTCTTACCACCAGACCTTTCTCCATCAATTAGAAATCTAATGCCGTCACTAAACACATTTCTTAAATTGTAGCCATTTGTTGAGTGTTTTTTTTTGTGTCTAATCCGCATATATATCACCATTGCCCTTGATTTTCTTGATTGTATATCTCTTAATTGCCACCATAGACACGTGTGATTTAGTTTACGAAGATTTTTCAATGCCGATAACCTCGATCAGAGAGTAAAAAAGGCGTAAGGTTCACAATGGTGTAAAATTAAAATGGGATATACCGGGCTAGGATTCGAGTTACAGGAACAAGGGATAAACCAACCACCCAAGAATGGAATCGTCGAGCGAAAACACTTAACAACCTCCTAGAAGCAGCTTTTCTTACCACCAGACCTTTCTCCATCAATTAGAAATCTAATGCCGTCACTAAACACATTCCTTAAATTGTTGCCATTTGTTGAGAGTTTTTTTTTGGTGTCTAATCCGCATATATATCACCATTTCCCTTGATTTTCTTGACTGTATATCTCTTAAATGTCAACATATACACGTGTGATTTACTTTACGAAGATTTTTCAATGCCAAGAACCTCGATCAGAGAGTAAAAAAGGTGTAAGGTTCACAATGGTGTAAGGTTAAAATGGGATATACCGGGCTAGGATTCGAGTTATAGGAACAAGGGATAAACCAACCACCCAAGAATGGAATCGTCGAGCGAAAACACTTGACAACCTCCTAGAAGCAGCTTTTCTTACCACCAGACCTTTCTCCATCAATTAGAAATCTAATTCCGTCACTAAACACATTCCATAAATTGTAGCCATTTGTTGAGTGTTTTTTTTTGGTGTCTAATCCGCATATATATCACCATTGCCCTTGATTTTCTTGACTGTATATCTCTTAATTGCCACCATAGACACGTGTGATTTAGTTTACGAAGATTTTTCAATGCCGAGAACCTCGATCAGAGAGTAAAAAAGGCGTAAGGTTCACAATGGTGTAAGATTAAAATGGGATATACAGGGCTAGGATTCGAGTTACAGGAACAAGGGCCATACCAACCACCCAAGAATGGAATCGTCGAGCGAAAACACTTGACAACCTCCTAGAAGCAGCTTTTCTTGGCAACAGACCTTTCTCCATCATTTAGGAATCCGATGCCGTCACTAAACACATTCCTTAAATTGTAGCCATTTGTTGAGTGTTTTTTTTTTGTCTAATCCGCATATATATCACCATTGCCCTTGATTTTCTTGACTGTATATCTCTTAATTGCCACCATAGACACGTGTGATTTAGTTTACGAAGATTTTTCAATGCCGATAACCTCGATCAGAGAGTAAAAAAGGCGTAAGGTTCACAATGGTGTAAGATTAAAATGGGATATACCGGGCTAGGATTCGAGTTACAGGAACAAGGGATAAACCAACCACCCAAGAATGGAATCGTCGAGCGAAAACACTTAACAACCTCCTAGAAGCAGCTTTTCTTACCACCAGACCTTTCTCCATCAATTAGAAATCTAATGCCGTCACTAAACACATTCCTTAAATTGTAGCCATTTGTTGAGAGTTTTTTTTTGGTGTCTAATCCGCATTTATATCACCATTTCCCTTGATTTTCTTGACTGTATATCTCTTAAATGTCAACATATACACGTGTGATTTACTTTACGAAGATTTTTCAATGCCAAGAACCTCGATCAGAGAGTAAAAAAGGTGTAAGGTTCACAATGGTGTAAGGTTAAAATGGGATATACCGGGCTAGGATTCGAGTTATAGGAACAAGGGATAAACCAACCACCCAAGAATGGAATCGTCGAGCGAAAACACTTGACAACCTCCTAGAAGCAGCTTTTCTTACCACCAGACCTTTCTCCATCAATTAGAAATCTAATTCCGTCACTAAACACATTCCATAAATTGTAGCCATTTGTTGAGTGTTTTTTTTTGGTGTCTAATCCGCATATATATCACCATTGCCCTTGATTTTCTTGACTGTATATCTCTTAATTGCCACCATAGACACGTGTGATTTAGTTTACGAAGATTTTTCAATGCCGAGAACCTCGATCAGAGAGTAAAAAAGGCGTAAGGTTCACAATGGTGTAAGATTAAAATGGGATATACCGGGCTAGGATTCGAGTTACAGGAACAAGGGCCATACCAACCACCCAAGAATGGAATCGTCGAGCGAAAACACTTGACAACCTCCTAGAAGCAGCTTTTCTTGGCAACAGACCTTTCTCCATCATTTAGGAATCCGATGCCGTCACTAAACACATTCCTTAAATTGTAGCCATTTGTTGAGTGTTTTTTTTTGTCTAATCCGCATATATATCACCATTGCCCTTGATTTTCTTGACTGTATATCTCTTAATTGCCACCATAGACACGTGTGATTTAGTTTACGAAGATTTTTCAATGCCGATAACCTCGATCAGAGAGTAAAAAAGGCATAAGGTTCACAATGGTGTAAGATTAAAATGGGATATACCGGGCTAGGATTCGAGTTACAGGAACAAGGGATAAACCAACCACCCAAGAATGGAATCGTCGAGCAAAAACACTTAACAACCTCCTAGAAGCAGCTTTTCTTACCACCAGACCTTTCTCCATCAATTAGAAATCTAATGCCGTCACTAAACACATTCCTTAAATTGTAGCCATTTGTTGAGAGTTTTTTTTTGGTGTCTAATCCGCATTTATATCACCATTTCCCTTGATTTTCTTGACTGTATATCTCTTAAATGTCAACATATACACGTGTGATTTACTTTACGAAGATTTTTCAATGCCAAGAACCTCGATCAGAGAGTAAAAAAGGTGTAAGGTTCACAATGGTGTAAGGTTAAAATGGGATATACCGGGCTAGGATTCGAGTTATAGGAACAAGGGATAAACCAACCACCCAAGAATGGAATCGTCGAGCGAAAACACTTGACAACCTCCTAGAAGCAGCTTTTCTTACCACCAGACCTTTCTCCATCAATTAGAAATCTAATTCCGTCACTAAACACATTCCATAAATTGTAGCCATTTGTTGAGTGTTTTTTTTTGGTGTCTAATCCGCATATATATCACCATTGCCCTTGATTTTCTTGACTGTATATCTCTTAATTGCCACCATAGACACGTGTGATTTAGTTTACGAAGATTTTTCAATGCCGAGAACCTCGATCAGAGAGTAAAAAAGGCGTAAGGTTCACAATGGTGTAAGATTAAAATGGGATATACCGGGCTAGGATTCGAGTTACAGGAACAAGGGCCATACCAACCACCCAAGAATGGAATCGTCGAGCGAAAACACTTGACAACCTCCTAGAAGCAGCTTTTCTTGGCAACAGACCTTTCTCCATCATTTAGGAATCCGATGCCGTCACTAAACACATTCCTTAAATTGTAGCCATTTGTTGAGTGTTTTTTTTTGTCTAATCCGCATATATATCACCATTGCCCTTGATTTTCTTGACTGTATATCTCTTAATTGCCACCATAGACACGTGTGATTTAGTTTACGAAGATTTTTCAATGCCGATAACCTCGATCAGAGAGTAAAAAAGGCGTAAGGTTCACAATGGTGTAAGATTAAAATGGGATATACCGGGCTAGGATTCGAGTTACAGGAACAAGGGATAAACCAACCACCCAAGAATGGAATCGTCGAGCGAAAACACTTAACAACCTCCTAGAAGCAGCTTTTCTTACCACCAGACCTTTCTCCATCAATTAGAAATCTAATGCCGTCACTAAACACATTCCTTAAATTGTAGCCATTTGTTGAGAGTTTTTTTTTGGTGTCTAATCCGCATTTATATCACCATTTCCCTTGATTTTCTTGACTGTATATCTCTTAAATGTCAACATATACACGTGTGATTTACTTTACGAAGATTTTTCAATGCCAAGAACCTCGATCAGAGAGTAAAAAAGGTGTAAGGTTCACAATGGTGTAAGGTTAAAATGGGATATACCGGGCTAGGATTCGAGTTATAGGAACAAGGGATAAACCAACCACCCAAGAATGGAATCGTCGAGCGAAAACACTTGACAACCTCCTAGAAGCAGCTTTTCTTACCACCAGACCTTTCTCCATCAATTAGAAATCTAATTCCGTCACTAAACACATTCCATAAATTGTAGCCATTTGTTGAGTGTTTTTTTTTTGTGTCTAATCCGCATATATATCACCATTGCCCTTGATTTTCTTGACTGTATATCTCTTAATTGCCACCATAGACACGTGTGATTTAGTTTACGAAGATTTTTCAATGCCGAGAACCTCGATCAGAGAGTAAAAAAGGCGTAAGGTTCACAATGGTGTAAGATTAAAATGGGATATACCGGGCTAGGATTCGAGTTACAGGAACAAGGGCCATACCAACCACCCAAGAATGGAATCGTCGAGCGAAAACACTTGACAACCTCCTAGAAGCAGCTTTTCTTGGCAACAGACCTTTCTCCATCATTTAGGAATCCGATGTCGTCACTAAACACATTCCTTAAATTGTAGCCATTTGTTGAGTGTTTTTTTTTTGTCTAATCCGCATATATATCACCATTGCCCTTGATTTTCTTGACTGTATATCTCTTAATTGCCACCATAGACACGTGTGATTTAGTTTACGAAGATTTTTCAATGCCGATAACCTCGATCAGAGAGTAAAAAAGGCGTAAGGTTCACAATGGTGTAAGATTAAAATGGGATATACCGGGCTAGGATTCGAGTTACAGGAACAAGGGATAAACCAACCACCCAAGAATGGAATCGTCGAGCGAAAGCACTTAACAACCTCCTAGAAGCAGCTTTTCTTACCACCAGACCTTTCTCCATCAATTAGAAATCTAATGCCGTCACTAAACACATTCCTTAAATTGTAGCCATTTGTTGAGAGTTTTTTTTTGGTGTCTAATCCGCATTTATATCACCATTTCCCTTGATTTTCTTGACTGTATATCTCTTAAATGTCAACATATACACGTGTGATTTACTTTACGAAGATTTTTCAATGCCAAGAACCTCGATCAGAGAGTAAAAAAGGTGTAAGGTTCACAATGGTGTAAGGTTAAAATGGGATATACCGGGCTAGGATTCGAGTTATAGGAACAAGGGATAAACCAACCACCCAAGAATGGAATCGTCGAGCGAAAACACTTGACAACCTCCTAGAAGCAGCTTTTCTTACCACCAGACCTTTCTCCATCAATTAGAAATCTAATTCCGTCACTAAACACATTCCATAAATTGTAGCCATTTGTTGAGTGTTTTTTTTGGTGTCTAATCCGCATATATATCACCATTGCCCTTGATTTTCTTGACTATATATCTCTTAATTGCCACCATAGACACGTGTGATTTAGTTTACGAAGATTTTTCAATGCCGAGAACCTCGATCAGAGAGTAAAAAAGGCGTAAGGTTCACAATGGTGTAAGATTAAAATGGGATATACCGGGCTAGGATTCGAGTTACAGGAACAAGGGCCAAACCAACCACCCAAGAATGGAATCGTCGAGCGAAAACACTTGACAACCTCCTAGAAGCAGCTTTTCTTGGCAACAGACCTTTCTCCATCATTTAGGAATCCGATGCCGTCACTAAACACATTCCTTAAATTGTAGCCATTTGTTGAGTGTTTTTTTTTTTTGTGTCTAATCCGCATATATATCACCATTGCCCATGATTTTCTTGACTGTATATCTCTTAATTGCCACCATAGACACGTGTGATTTAGTTTACGAAGATTTTTCAATGCCGATAACGTCGATCAGAGAGTAAAAAAGGTGTAAGGTTCACAATGGTGTAAAATTAAAATGGGATATACCGGGCTAGGATTCGAGTTACAGGAACAAGGGATAAACCAACCACCCAAGAATGGAATCGTCGAGCGAAAACACTTGACAACCTCCTAGAAGCAGCTTTTCTTACCACCAGACCTTTCTCCATCAATTAGAAATCTAATGCCGTCACTAAACACATTTCTTAAATTGTAGCCATTTGTTGAGTGTTTTTTTTGTGTCTAATCCGCATATATATCACCATTGCCCTTGATTTTCTTGACTGTATATCTCTTAATTGCCACCATAGACACGTGTGATTTAGTTTACGAAGATTTTTCAATGCCGATAACCTCGATCAGAGAGTAAAAAAGGCGTAAGGTTCACAATGGTGTAAAATTAAAATGGGATATACCGGGCTAGGATTCGAGTTACAGGAACAAGGGATAAACCAACCACCCAAGAATGGAATCGTCGAGCGAAAACACTTAACAACCTCCTAGAAGCAGCTTTTCTTACCACCAGACCTTTCTCCATCAATTAGAAATCTAATGCCGTCACTAAACACATTCCTTAAATTGTAGCCATTTGTTGAGAGTTTTTTTTTGGTGTCTAATCCGCATATATATCACCATTTCCCTTGATTTTCTTGACTGTATATCTCTTAAATGTCAACATATACACGTGTGATTTACTTTACGAAGACTTTTCAATGCCAAGAACCTCGATCAGAGAGTAAAAAAGGTGTAAGGTTCACAATGGTGTAAGGTTAAAATGGGATATACCGGGCTAGGATTCGAGTTATAGGAACAAGGGATAAACCAACCACCCAAGAATGGAATCGTCGAGCGAAAACACTTGACAACCTCCTAGAAGCAGCTTTTCTTACCACCAGACCTTTCTCCATCAATTAGAAATCTAATTCCGTCACTAAACACATTCCTTAAATTGTAGCCATTTGTTTAGTGTTTTTTTTGGTGTCTAATCCGCATATATATCACCATTGCCCTTGATTTTCTTGACTGTATATCTCTTAATTGCCACCATAGACACGTGTGATTTAGTTTACGAAGATTTTTTAATGCCGAGAACCTCGATCAGAGAGTAAAAAAGGCATAAGGTTCACAATGGTGTAAGATTAAAATGGGATATACCGGGCTAGGATTCGAGTTACAGGAACAAGGGCTAAACCAACCACCCAAGAATGGAATCGTCAAGCGAAAACACTTGACAACCTCCTAGAAGCAGCTTTTCTTGCCACCAGACCTTTCTCCATCATTTTGGAATCCGATGCCGTCACTAAACACATTCCTTAAATTGTAGCCATTTGTTGAGTGTTTTTTTTTTGTGTCTAATCCACATATATATCACCATTGCCCTTGATTTTCTTGACTGTATATCTCTTAATTGCCACCATAGACACGTGTGATTTAGTTTACGAAGATTTTTCAATGCCGATAACCTCGATCAGAGAGTAAAAAAGGCATAAGGTTCACAATGGTGTAAAATTAAAATGGGATATACCGGGCTAGGATTCGAGTTACAGGAACAAGGGATAAACCAACCACCCAAGAATGGAATCGTCGGGCGAAAACACTTGACAACCTCCTAGAAGCAGCTTTTCTTACCACCAGACCTTTCTCCATCAATTAGAAATCTAATGCCATCACTAAACACATTTCTTAAATTGTAGCCATTTGTTGAGTGTTTTTTTTGTGTCTAATCCGCATATATATCACCATTGCCCTTGATTTTCTTGACTGTATATCTCTTAATTGCCACCATAGACACGTGTGATTTAGTTTACGAAGATTTTTCAATGCCGATAACCTCCATCAGAGAGTAAAAAAGGCGTAAGGTTCACAATGGTGTAAAATTAAAATGGGATATACTGGGCTAGGATTCGAGTTACAGGAACAAGGGATAAACCAACCACCCAAGAATGGAATCGTCGAGCGAAAACACTTAACAACCTCCTAGAAGCAGCTTTTCTTACCACCAGACCTTTCTCCATCAATTAGAAATCTAATGCCGTCACTAAACACATTCCTTAAATTGTAGCCATTTGTTGAGAGTTTTTTTTTGGTGTCTAATCCGCATATATATCACCATTGCCCTTGATTTTCTTGACTGTATATCTCTTAAATGTCAACATATACACGTGTGATTTAGTTTACGAAGATTTTTCAATGCCAAGAACCTCGATCAGAGAGTAAAAAAGGTGTAAGGTTCACAATGGTGTAAGGTTAAAATGGGATATACCGGGCTAGTATTCGAGTTACAGGAACAAGGGATAAACCAACCACCCAAGAATTGAATCGTCGAGCGAAAACACTTAACAACCTCCTAGAAGCAGCTTTTCTTACCACCAGACCTTTCTCCATCAATTAGAAATCTAATGCCGTCACTAAACACATTCCTTAAATTGAAGCCATTTGTTGAGTGTTTTTTTTTTGGTGTCTAATCCGCATATATATCACCATTGGCCTTGATTTTCTTGACTGTATATCTCTTAAATGTCAACATATACACGTGTGATTTAGTTTACGAAGATTTTTCAATGCCGATAACCTCGATCAGAGAGTAAAAAAGGCGTAAGGTTCACAATGGTGTAAAATTAAAATTGGATATACCGGGCTAGGATTCGAGTTACAGGAACAAGGGATAAACCAACCACCCAAGAATGGAATCGTCGAGCGAAAACACTTGACAACCTTCTAGATGCAGCTTTTCTTACCACCAGACCTTTCTCCATCAATTAGAAATCTAATGCCGTCACTAAACACATTTCTTAAATTGTAGCCATTTTTTAGTGTTTTTTTTTTGTGTCTAATCCGCATATATATCACCATTGCCCTTGATTTTCTTTACTGTATATCTCTTAATTGCCACCATAGACACGTGTGATTTAGTTTACGAAGATTTTTCAATGCCGAGAACCTCGATCAGAGAGTAAAAAAGGCGTAAGGTTCACAATGGTGTAAGATTAAAATGGGATATACCGGGCTAGGATTCGAGTTACAGGAACAAGGGCCAAACCAACAAACCAAGAATGGAATCGTCGAGCGAAAACACTTGATAACCTCCTAGAAGCAGCTTTTCTTGCCACCAGACCTTTCTCCATCATTTAGGAATCTGATGCCGTCACTAAACACATTCCTTAAATTGTAGCCATTTGTTGAATGTTTTTTTTTTGGTGTCTAATCCGCATATATATCACCATTGCCCTTGATTTTCTTGACTGTATATCTCTTAAATGTCAACATATACACGTGTGATTTAGTTTACGAAGATTTTTCAATGCCAAGAACCTCAATCAAAGAGTAAAAAAGGTGTAAGATTCACAATGGTGTATGGTTAAAATAGGATATACCGGGCTAGGATTTGAGTTACAGGAACAAGGGATAAACCAACCACCCAAGAATGGAATCGTCGAGCGAAAACACTTGAAAACCTCCTAGAAGCAGCTTTTCTTACCACCAGACCTTTCTCCATCAATTAGAAATCTAATGCCGTCACTAAACACATTCCTTAAATTGTAGCCATTTGTTGAGTGTTTTTTTTTTTGGTGTCTAATCCGCATATATATAACCATTGCCCTTGATTTTCTTGACTGTATAAATCTTAATTGCCACCATAGACATGTGTGATTTAGTTTACGAAGATTTTTCAATGCCGAGAACCTCGATCAGAGAGTAAAAAAGGCGTAAGGTTCACAATGGTGTAAGATTAAAATGGGATATACCGGGCTAGGATTCGAGTTACAGGAACAAGGGCCAAACCAACCACCCAAGAATGGAATCGTCAAGCGAAAACACTTGACAACCTCCTAGAAGCAGCTTTTCTTGCCACCAGACCTTTCTCCATCATTTAGGAATCTGATGCCGTCACTAAACACATTCCTTAAATTGCAGCCATTTGTTGAGTGTTTTTTTTGTGTCTAATCCGCATATATATCACCATTGCCCTTGATTTTCTTGACTGTATATATCTTAATTGCCACCATAGACACGTGTGATTTAGTTTACGAAGATTTTTCAATGCCGATAACCTCGATCAGAGAGTAAAAAAGGCGTAAGGTTCATAATGGTGTAAAATTAAAATGGGATATACCGGGCTAGGATTCGAGTTACAGGAACAAGGGATAAACCAACCACCCAAGAATGGAATCGTCGAGCGAAAACACTTGACAACCTCCTAGAAGCAGCTTTTCTTACCACCAGACCTTTCTCCATCAATTAGAAATCTAATGCCGTCACTAAACACATTTCTTAAATTGTAGCCATTTTTTAGTGTTTTTTTTTTGTGTCTAATCCGCATATATATCACCATTGCCCTTGATTTTCTTTACTGTATATCTCTTAAATATCAACATATATACGTGTGATTTAGTTTACGAAGATTTTTAAATGCCAAAAACCTCGATCAGAGAGTAAAAAAGGCGTAAGGTTCACAATGGTGTAAATTAAAATGGGATATACCGGGCTAGGATTCGAGTTACATGAACAAGGGCCAAACCAACCACCCAAGAATGGAATCGTCGAGCGAAAACACTTGACAACCTCCTAGAAGCAGCTTCTCTTGCCAACAGACCTTTCTCCATCAATTAGGAATCTGATGCCGTCACTAAACACATTCCTTAAATTGTAGCCATTTGTTGAGTTTTTTTTTGTGTCTAATCCGCATATATATCACCATTGCCCTTGATTTTCTTGACCGTATATCTCTTAAATGTCAACATATACATGTGTGATTTAGTTTACGAAGATTTTTCAATACCGAGAACCTCGATCAGAGAGTAAAAAAGGCGTAAGGTTCACAATGGTGTAAAATTAAAATGGGATATACCGGGCTAGGATTCGAGTTACAGGAACAAGGGCCAAACGAACCACCCCAGAATGGAATCGTCGAGCGAAAACACTTGACAACCTCCTAGAAGCAGCTTTTCTTGCCACCAGACCTTTCTCCATCAATTAGGAATCTGATGCCGTCACTAAACACGTTCCTTAAATTGTAGCCATTTGTTGTGTGTTTTTTTGGTGTCTAATCCGCATATATATCACCATTGGCCTTGATTTTCTTGACTGTATATCTCTTAAATATCAACATATACATGTGTGATTTAGTTTACGAAGATTTTTCAATGCCGAGAACCTCGATCAGGGAGTAAAAAAGGCGTAAGGTTTACAATGGTGTAAAAATAAAATGGGATATACCGGGCTAGGATTCGAGTTACAGGAACAAGGGCCATACCAACCACCCAAGAATGGAATCGTCGAGCGAAAACACTTGATAACCTCCTAGAAGCAGCTTTTCCTGCCACTAGACCTTTCTCCATCAATTAGGAATCTGATGCCGTCAGTAAACACATTCCTTAAATTGTAGCCTTTTGTTGAGTGTTTTTTTGGTGTCTAATCCGCATATATATCACCATTGCGCTTGATTTTCTTGACTGTATATCTCTTAAATGTCAACATATACACGTGTGATATAGTTTACGAAGATATTTCAATGCCGAGAACCTCGATCAGAGAGTAAAAAAGGCGTAAGGTTCACAATGGTGTAAGATTAAAATGGGATATACCGGGCTAGGATTCGAGTTACAGGAACAAGGGTAAACCAACCACCCAAGAATGGAATCGTCGAGCGAAAACACTTGACAACCTCCTAGAAACAGCTTTTCTTGCCACGAGACCTTTCTCCATCAATTAGGAATCTGATGCCGTCACTAAACACATTCCTTAAATTGTAGCCATTTGTTGAGTGTTTTTTTTGTGTCTAATCCGCATATATATCACCATTGCCCTTGATTTTCTTGACTGTATATCTATAAATTGTCACCATAGACACGTGTGATTTAGTTTACGAAGATTTTTCAATGCCGAGAACCTCAATCAGAGAGTAAAAAAGGCGTAAGGTTCACAATGGTGTAAAATTAAAATGGGATATACCGGGCTAGGATTCGAGTTACAGGAACAAGGGACCAACCAACCACCCAAGAATGGAATCGTCGAGCAAAAACACTTAAAAACCTCCTAGAAGCAGCTTTTCTTGCCACCAGACATTTCTCCATCAATTAGGAGTCTGATGCCGTCACTAAA
>JARYGA010019885.1:0-40187 GCA_030545235.1 Helianthus tuberosus
AAACTTATTTTTGGGACACATTGAGGACAATGTGTAATTTAAGTGTGGGGGGGATGCTAAAACCTTGAATCTTACAAGTCCTAAATACAAGCCTTACACAAAACTCTATTGGAACCGCTAATCACCCCAATTTTTTTCAAAAATTTTCATTTTTTTTACTTGTCTAGGTTTAACTCGGGAAATTCAAGTTCTTAAAAAGGTTATATTTTTACAAATTTACAACCGATAGCGTTGTGATAAAAAGAACCAACATAAGAAAATTATGAAAAGGCATGGCAAACTTAGTTAAAATTTGATTATATATACTTGATCACATAAAAACCCATTCCCACAAAAGTGAGTTTTGAGCCTTTATTGAGCATACAATTACATATCATTAGACTAAATGCTCATTTTTTGTTTCTTGTGTGAATAGCCGCTTGGTTCTTACGACTCTAGAACTTGCCATGACGATACGTTACCGGTCCTTACCAACTTAAACCCGAGTAAGTAAATGATGGAGGCATTAGGACTAACCCTTTTTATTTCTACACCATTATTTTCTTTTTTTTACCACCTACCCAAAATCCCCCTAGTTAGCCCCTTTGAGCCTAAACCTTTTCATTTCATAACCCAAACCAAACACCCTTTTTACCCACCAAAACCTTTTTAATTTTTTTTAACCCTTTGTTTTAGTAACTAGCTCGGTTTCTCATATGACTTTCCAAAAAAAAAATGTTGATTATGAAGCAAAAGCAAATAAACAAACAAGTTTATCAAAAATGACTTTCTTTGAAAAATAGCTTCATAAAAATAAAAATGGAAAAATAGAAAGTCTTACGAAAACCGACGCTTGTTACGCTTTTCGCCCTTTTTCTACTAACCACTAACCACCAACCCAACCACCTACCTTTAACCCAAGCCTAACCCTTCACCCACAAAGTCCTCTTGATATTTACAAAGGTGTATAAGTTAAAAAGGAGGAGGATTGATTGCTTGGCAAGCCTATGGTAGGAGTAAGTTCCATGCCGCTCTCGAGTGATCCACAAAAATACATTTTCGGCCGAGTGTTGAGTGATCCCCATAAGGTACGTGAACTTGTATATAAATAGAATTTTAAAAAGGCATGTTATGCCCAAATAAGTAATTTAACTTATGAAAAGTTTTAAATAAATCATGACGAATAGGATTGTAAATAAATAAAAATAAAACTAAATAAAGAATCTTGAAAATCCCGACACTCTACGACAAGCCCGAAAACCTTCTTTTCTACCCATTCCATTTGGGAGTGTAATAGCCACATATTAAAGAGTTTTGCTTGAGGACAAGCAAAGATTCAAGTGTGGGGGTATTTGATGTGTTCAAAATGCAACATATAAATTACATCAATTGTGGCATAAAACTAACCCTTTTTTAGTACTAATGTTGGAAAAAGTGTGCTTTTGTCTTCCTTTTGTATTTTCAGGATTAAATGAGCTCAAATTAACAAAAGAAGCAAAAAGACATCAAAATCTAACATAAATACAAGAAAAGGAACAAGACGTGACATGCCCGACCCCACGACAGCATCTTCCCAAGCAAAACAAGAGGTCAGAAGACTGAACACGCCCGTGCTCAGCCAGCACGGGGGCGTGCCCAAGTGTCAGCAAAAAAGACAAAGTTGTAGAAGCTTCTATTGCCCACCACGGGGCCGTGCTCAGCGGACACGGGGCCGTGGTCAACTATAAGATTCGCACAATCCAGGCAAATCTTCATAGTACAAAGATTCTTCTGCACACGGGGTCGTGCTCAGCGGACACAGGGGCGTGGTCAAATAATAAGACAAGCTGCAATAAATGAAGAAAGAGAAGGAAGTGGACACGGGGCCGTGCCCACTGGACACGGGGCCGTGCCCGAGCTTCTGTTCAGCCTAAAAATAGGAGTGCTTGGCTCAAGCTCAAACCATCCCTTGGCACACCACCTCTCTCACACTTCACCCACCACCCACCACCACCATAACACCATCATCCACCACCATCATCCATTGTCCATTGTAGAGTGTGTGAGTCGTCTCGGGATCCAAGATTGATCGTAAGAGTTCTTGACAATCAAGGCCATGTTTGCCTAAGTCTCTTACATCACTTGGTGAAGACAAAGTGTCTAGTGTAATACTTTTTATTTATAATCTTTTTGCACTTTTTACTTGGTTTTGTATTAATGACTTTAATAACTAGTTTCTTATGTTGAAGGTGATCTTTCCTTATCGTTTGTCCGTGGTGTCTTGGCATTATTTTACTGTCTATATAAAATAAAAATTGTCACCATTCATATCTCCACGGTCTATATGGAGGTATGTTGGCTACCTGGTCGAGGGTTAAGGGAACGGTTTGGTAAAGGTCTTGCCATTGTTCAGCGTTTAGAGGTCCTGCAATGGACCTGGGTCAAATTTAGTAGGACCTCCTTTAATACTTAACGGTATTGGATGGCGGGGGTCCAAACTCTTTGATCCCCTCATAAGTTAACTACTATTAATACTATAACCCGGTTATTTAGGACTGTATCCCTGCTGACTCAGACTACTTAGTCGAGGGTAACGTCACCTCCAAAAGAGGGGCCTACCATAATTTGCATTAATAACTTAATTAATTATCTTCCAATAATCCACCCTTTTAGGATTGTATCCTTGCTGACTCAAACTACTGGGGTGAGGGTAACGTCACCTTCAAAAGAGGGGCCTACTACAATAACTAAGATAATCTCTTAAAATAGTGCAAAAGTGCGAAAATAATCAAAGGTTACACTAGATACGAGTCGGAACCAAGTGATTCATCTTGTCTATCTGTTTTTCTTTTATTTTTATTTTCAGCATTTTTAGTTAGTTTTTATTTTTCTTAGCTTAAAACATTTTTCTAAACTTTTTATTTTGATTAGACGTTGAGGATAAACCGGTACTAAAAGCTCTTGTGTCCTTGGACGACCTCGGTATCTTGCCAACACTATACTACGCTCACGATGGGTGCACTTGCCCATATGTGTGTTTAGTGTTAGTAAAATATCGTGTTTTATAAATTTAAAACTTGACTAAAAAGTGTTAAAGGGGCTTAAAATATACACCTAATATATATAACACTTGACACCCATCAGGAATCACCCTTACCGATAACCTCTTGCGTTCTCGTCTAAATCTAGAGCAATTATGGTATCTTAGGCACTTTGGTGTTGTTCCGTCCAGTAAGGAACCACCCGATCTGGATAAATTCCTTAAAAATAGACGAAACTTCTTAAACAACCTCTAGGCACGGGGCCGTGTCCAGGTCAGCACGCCCCCGTGTCCACCAAAAGATTCCCGTTTGACTTTTGGTCAGAATACGGACAAAGTGTGTCAGGATCTTGTCCGCACACGGGGCCGTGTCCAGTCGACACGGGGCCGTGCGCAGCTTGCTGTCGTTTTTTATAAATGCAGCCAAGATTCCTGCACATTTGGACCACTCTAAAAGACAGGGATTTGGTGGATCTTCACACATACCATCCTAGGTATATTCTAAAGAAGGTTCCCAACAACCATCTTATCTTTTCCACTTTTGTCTATTGCCTTCTTCTCAAAACACCTCCATTAGAGCTTGAAATCACCATGGTTCCAAGCTTTATTGTGATGTTTGTTAGGTTTTTATTCAAGGAATCTTGTTAAAAATAAGTTCTACAACATTGTTTTAAGTTATTTCTGCTTAAAAATGCTTTAAAAATCAGAAAAATAATTTGAAACTCCAAGATTCCTTGTTCCAAAAATCTGCAGACAGGTGAACACGGGGCCGTGCTCATTGAGCACGGGGCTGTGTCCGAGATTACTGTTTCATTAAAATGAACTCTTTTCAGTTTATTTTCTTAGAATGTCAAGCCAAAATAGTGGAACTTCTTCAGCGCATTCCAGAAACAGTCGAAGAGAACGAAGGTCTTCAATCGAAGCAACTCTCGTACGCTATGTGATGGCATTGCGTGAGGCTCTCGATGAGATGACATCGGTGGAGGAGGTCCTGATAGACCGTATAAACTATCTTACGGTGGGGCTGGAAAACAGTTTTCAAGAAATCAACCTCTTGCACCAGAGGTTGAACATTCTTGTGACACCTCCCATGGAACAAATCCTCCCCCAAGAGGATTGGAACCTAGCACTTGGAGTCAATAATCCCACCGGGTGGGATGACATCCCCGCGGAACCTCCTCTTGACAACTTGCAAGAGGTCCCGGTGGAAGTTACACCCCCTCAAAATGATGATGCCAATGAGCCCACCTTTCTTCTCCCTAGGGAGATAGAAGAATGGCTCGCCGACGTATGAGGGACCCATATTTGGAGAAAGAAGCTCTTCAAGCCGCATCCAACCGAGAAAATTATCTTTTCGGAAATTTTGCTATTAGAATAAACTATACGCTAGAACTTCTTTCTGAGTTTAGACTTCTTGTGTTTTCTGACCTGCTTATCTAATGTTTTAGTTTATTAGAAACCTTATGTAACTTTCTCTATTTAATGAATGATGGTTTTAAAAAAATGTTTGGTGTTTGGATGATGTTGTAATAGGTAAAACACACTCGGGATGGTGAAGGATACTAAGGGAAACTTGAACCAACACCCCATGCACACAAACAGAGCCTCCCGACAATTTTTCTTCATTACAGCAAGTTCGGCACGCGCCGTGCCCAGCCAACACGGCCCCGTGCTGAAAGGTCTGCAGGAAAACGCCCAGTTTAGGTAACTGGACACAGGGCGTGTTCGCTGAACACGCCCCCGTGCCCAGGCTTCTGTTACTTTCTGATGATTTTTGTTACTGGCAACCTGAACACGGGGCCATGCCCGGACACCACGGGCCCGTCTCCAGATGCCCAGTAACATAAAATTTTGTTTTTAACACACCTTTTACACATTCAATCAACCTAAAAACTTATTTTTGGGACACATTGAGGACATTGTGTAATTTAAGTGTGGGGGCGGGGGGGGGGGGGGGGATGCTAAAACCTTGAATTTTGCAAGTCCTAATTACAAGCCTTACACAAAACTCTATTGGAACCGTTAAACACCCCAGATTTTTTTCATTTTTTTACTTGTCTTGGTTTAATTTGGGAATTACAAGTTCTAAAAAGGTTATATTTTTATAAATTTACAACCGATAGCGTCATGATAAAAAGAACCAACATAAGAAAATTATGAAACGACATAACAAATCTAGTTAAAATTTGATTATATATACTTGATCACATAAAAACCCATTTCCACAAAAAGTGAGTTTTGAGCCTTTATTGAGCATACAAATACACATCTTTAAACTAAATGCTCATTTTTCGTTTCTTGTGTGAATAGCTGCTTGGTTTCTTATGACTCTAGAACTTGCCATGACGATACATTCCTGGTCCTTACCAACTTAAACCCATGTAAGTAAATGATGGAGGCATTAGGACTAACCCTTTTTCTTTCAACACCATTATTTTTCTTTTTTTTTACCACCTACCCAAAATCCCCCTAGTTAACCCCTTTGAGCGTAAACTTTTTCATATCTAAACCCAAAACAAACACCCCTTTACCCACCAAAACCCTTTTTCATTTTAAACCCTTTATTTTAGCAAAAAACTCGGTTTTCATGTGACATTCCTTATCAAAAAAAAAAAAGAGAGAGAAAAAAATTTTATACAGAAGAAAAGAAAAAATGAAGTTAGCAATAAACAAACAAGCTCATCAAAAGAAAGCTTGTTTGAAAAATTGTTGGTGCATGCGTCTGTCGACTTCGTCTTGTATCGAGTCTAGGACTAAAAATGTTAGATATGTTATACGTTTTAGAATGTGTTTAAGGTAATTTAGCTTGAAAGTGGTGATTTACCTTGAAAATGTTACTTGACATTTTCAAGCTAAATCAAGATTTACCTTGAAAGTGTCATGTGTCATTTCAAGCTAAATCAAGATTTACCTTGAAAGTGACATGTCATTTCAAGCTAAATCTCCTCTCTATAAATACCCATTCAAGCTAAATCATTTGTAACTTTCAGAGATTTCTTCCGGTTTGCAACGAAGTGCTGCCGAAGTGTTGTCAGGTTGTAATTGTCATCGAATCAATAGAAACAACAGTTTAAAGTGTAAATCTTGCTGAATTGAACTCGGTTTGTTCGTTTCCGCCGCTCAAACTGAGATAAACTCTTCTGAACGACTCGTTCGGGTCTGCAAACGATCCTACAAGTGGTATCAGAGCTCAGGAGGAAGAGTTCATACCAATTCAGCCTCAAATTCTGTTTTTCTACTCCTTCTTTCTCAAAAATTAAATTTTTTTACGGATAAAATCGGCTCAAATTCTCACATAATGTGCGTAAACATGTTTTAACAAACCCTTGAGACTTTCAGATCTAAAATCGGCTTAAATCACGTTCATTCAGACCAAAAACTGTTCGTAAAAATTGACATCAGCAGATTTAGCTTGAAATAATTGAAGATTTCGCTTGAGATTATAGCATGATTTAGCTTAAAAGTTAACATTTGTCAGATTTCGCTTGAAAATATGACATGTGTCTAGTTGATTCCGATTCAAGACTGTTGGTTTGTGATTCTGCTTGAAAACATATCGTATTGTGTGAATTGTTTGTATATAATCGGAATTACTTTGTCGACCATATCCAAGACATATAATCGGTTGCATGTGACTATTCTTTTACGGTTCAATCAGTTTCATACACATTTCATACTTGTCGGGTTAGTGGACTTGTATTTGCATGAGCATGTTATAATAATTGTTTGCATGTTAAAGATAATTGTTGTCTGACACATACTAAGAGATTCGATTGGTTTAATAAATATATCATGTGATTGTGTTGGAAAGATTTAATTGAATAGACTTGTGGTCACGTGATTTTTTTTATATATTACAGTTAGGTTGTTTTGTGTGGTCAGTTACGTGAAATTATCCAGTTCGTACGGTTTGGAGTTCAAAGGTTTCAAAGGGTCAAGTCACTTGAATTCGATTCGGGTCCTAGAAGTCCGCACAGTTGGTCAACTTTCAGTCCGCACAGAAAATCATCAGTTCGAGTACTAGTTTGTTTCAGTTAATTGAGAAGTTTTTAAACTGATTGTCGTTTGTTTTGTTTGGTTGTCAGGTACTTGTCAAGAGATTCAAGTTGCTACCGAATCATGGATACCGAATTCTACAATGCGTTTGCCACACCAGTTGCTCCTGTCACTGCTGCTGAGAATTTATACAGTGAAAATGAAACGGGGACACATCAGAAACCGCCAAAGCTGATGTACATTGAAGATTTTCAGGGTTGGAAAAATCGATTCGAGAACTGGGTTCAAGCTTACAGATTCGATGCTTGGTGTTCACTGCTGAAAGACTATGAGAGACCCAAGAATGAGCGTAATTTGGAAAAAGGTTTCAATGATTTTATAGAAGCTGATAAGTTGAAATATACTAGTGAAAAAATGATGATCAGCATTTTACAGCAAGCAGTTAAAGAAGACATCTTTGTCTTACTTCAACATAATGGAACTGCTAGATCAATCTGGGAAGCTTTACTTCAGAAATTCCGAGGGAGTGCTGATATGATCAAAAACAAAAAGGCCTTATTGAAGAAGTCGTTTGACATATTTACTGCATTTGATCATGAAACTACAAAGGAAACGATAGATAGATACTGTCATCTGGTTCTAGAAATGAAAAGATTGGATATTCAGAAAGATGATGATGAGTGGGTTGATAAGTTAGCAGAGGCATTACCCCAACAGAAGTGGGGAACTTATCTGATGATTGTGAAACTCATGAGGAAGACTGAGAGTATGAACTTGGCACAGTTTATCCAGAAGATTGAGGAACAAGAGCTGGATATTCAAAAGACTGCTATAATGACGAATCCAAATGCAAAACAAGATGTCAGTTTGTATTACAGAGGGAACAAGTTTGAGGCTACCCCCAGCCTTAGCCCAAAGATTCAAACTGGTTTTAGTGCTGACAGTTCATCTGGAACAAAGAGTAGTAATGTGACTCAAAGTGGTGGATCTTCATCATTCTCAAGCTTTGATCCAAATAGCACAACATCAAGTTCTCAACGACAAAACTCAACAAACTTTCAGTGCAATGTTACCTTAAACATTCAAAATGGTCAGAATTTGTCTCCAGAAGTTGCCAAGCAGCATATGGCATCACTGGTTACTATGTTAGAATCTTACGAAAGTTTGATCGATGGGAAGATTGGCAATCCGATGCTTATCAAAGAAGATTACGACCAAATTGACGCTGAAGAACTTGAAGTGATGGATATCAAATGGTGCTTAGCAAGTGCTTGGAGGAGAGCTGAAAAGTTTCAAGAGATTACTGGTAGGGATGAATTTCGAGGAATGGCTACCTCTCCATTGGGTTTTGACAAATCGAAAGTTACCTGTTTCCGTTGTAAAGGAAAAGGTCATTTTAAACGAGAGTGCAAGAGTAAAGAAGCTACCGGGAATCAAGATAGAAACAATTATTATCAGAAATCAATCTTTCATCAGACTACTCAACAACCTCAAATTACACATGCTCATGCTACTGATGATGGAAAGAAGAGAGCTTTACTGATTCATCAAGATGATGAAAAAGTTGCAGAGGGATTTAGTTGGGATAAATACATTCCATCTGGTTCAGGTCTTGTTGCTAGAGTTCTGAGTGAAGATGAGACTAATCAGAAAAGAATCCCGATTTTTCCAGATCTTGGAAGTGATGTGGATACCGATGATGAGGAAGAACATCTCAACAGAGCTAGAAATGGCATTGATCCTACTAGTTTTAATTTGTTTTTTTGCAGATAAAATGGAGATGTTGAATCAGAAGAAGATTGCCAGATTGAAGAAAGAGCTGGAAGCAGCAAAAATGCAAGCTGCTGAAAAGACAGAAGCAGGAGAAGAAATTGTCGAAGTAGAGAAAGTTGTTGATAAGATTGTTGAGGTCGAAAAGATTGTTGAAATTGAAAAACTTGTCGAAGTTGAAAAGATTGTCGAGATTGAGAAGATCGTTGAAGTTGAAAAATTAGTTGAAAAACTTGTTGAAGTCGAAAAGATTGTTGAAATAGAAAAGATTGTTGAGGTCGAGAAACTTGTTGAAGTTGAAAAGACTGTCGAAGTCGAAAAGATAGTTGAAAAGGTGGTTGAAGTTACTAAACCTTGCGAGAAATGTTCAGAATTCTGCAAAGTCTGTGAAGAAAAAGATAAGAAGATTGCTGAATTAGAGAAGATTAAAGAAGATTTATTGTCCGATGTGAAGTATGTGAAGGAATCTTATGATGTGCTGAATAGAACAGTTGATGGTCTGAAAAGGACAAATTCAGAAACCAAAAAAGCAATGGATAAAATGAGTGCAACATTAATGACAAAGCAGAGCGTCATCAATGATTATATTGAAGATTGTGCTCAGCTGAAGAAGGATGTGGAACTTGAAAAGATATAAAGTGAAAGGATTAAACGATTACTGTTGAGTTACACTACTTGTGATTATTTGATTGATCGTGTTTATCCTACTGTTGCAGGTCTGGAAGCATTCATGGATAAAAAGACTGAAGATACTGATACTGGTAAGAAACCAAGTGTCAAGTATAACAGATGTCCGCCCCCGATCCATGAAACTTATTCTCCAAGGAATCCTAACGAGGAGCGTCTAAAAAAGGCAGTCAACATCAAGTTAAAGTCTGAAATCATTGATGAATTACCAGACAATATTGATGTTACATTCACAGCGTCTGACACTGATCATGAGTCTGAGTTAGTAAAGAAAGTTGTCGATCAGGTGTTGGATACGGATGAAGAGTCAAAGTCAGAGTCTAAATCTGAGAGTTCGAGTTCGTCAGAAAAGAGTCCGAGTTCGCCGGTTAAGAGGGTTTACGATAAAGAATTCATGTTATCAAAATCTAATTTGAATGAAGGATCAATCAAAGTGGTTTATACTTTGTTTGATTCAGACAAATTATATTCTGATGAGGAATTTCCAATAAGAAGTGTTAAAACTGAAATGATCAAACAGGTTTTCAAATTAACAGAAATTAATATTTCTGAAATAAAAGATTTAAATCTTGCTGAAAAACCTAAAAAGTACACTTCAAGAGTTCAACAGAGATTGAACAAGAAAAAGGGTTACAGTTCTGGTTCAGGTTATCGAAAGAAACCGAACCATAACCGTAATTACAAAAAGAATGGATTAGGTTTCAATTCTTCAGAAAATTATAAAAATCAGAAAACTTATAAACCAAAAACAAAATTTGTTTCAGGAGGAAGTTCAGAGGATGAACAGAAGAAACCGTTCTGGAAGCAGTCGAATCAAGAGTTTCTTGCTGAAGTGAAGAAAAATGTGAGAAGGTTTGCTGAAAGAGTTGACAGAAGAACCTGTTTCAAATGCCAAGAAGTTGGACATATAGCTTGGAATTGCTCCAAGACCAACTATCAAAAACAGGAAGTTTCTTCTAACTTTGTCTTGAGAAAGACTTGTGTTGATAAGAAAGAACAACCTGTGAAAAATGTTAAAAAGTTTGAAAATTCTACTTCTGAGGAAGGAGAAAGTTCAAAAAGGTTTTACAAAAGAAGAGGTGACTTGAGTAAACAAAAGTGGGTGGTTAAATCTGAGGGTAATTCTGACAATGAATCTGATTCCATAAAATCAGAGGAGTCTTTGGTTGATAAAAAGGTTGATAATTCCGTTCCTGAGATGAACGAGGAAAACTTTCCGTCATTGTCAAAGGAAAATTTGATGAAGAAAGTGGGAAAGGTAGAGATCTCAAATCAATTCTTCACTGATAAAGGAGATTTTGATGTTGAGAAAGTTTTTAATGGAAATGTTAAACATATTTTTGGAAAGATGGTTGACAGGAAAGTGAAGGATGCTAAAGAGTTTTACAAATCAAAATGTTGGTGGGACAGATGTTTGCAACCAAAATCACCCAAGGCTGGTCAGACTTGGGTGACAGCATTTTCACCATAAATTCTTGACTTGCCGGAGCTCCCAGGTTGGTAAGAGTGGAGCAGGAATCAGCATCTTTCTTAGCAAATGATCCTACATGTGGTACAGTTGGTAAAGTACAGGTGGTATATTTAAATTGTTATATTTTGATTTACAAGTGGTTATGGTTGGTGAGTGAACCTGAAAGTGGTTGAAAGAAGTTTTCATTTACAAGTGGTTAATCAAGGTCATTAAGTTGAACTTGATTGGATCATGCTTACAAGTGATATTTTGAAAGACAATGTGATGAGCCACACCCCTAACCTACAATTGGTAAAATCAAACTTATTTTCCGAAAAAGCCATTTGATTAAAACAAACTTAAGTGTTTTGAAATCACAATGGGAAAATAGTTTGTTGTAAGGGGGAGTTCTGATTGTTTATGCCAAGTGGATGGCGAATTGAAGTGATTTGATATCAGTTGTCATTTTTTTGTATAGTTTGTTTTCAAATTTCCTAAAATGTGTTTGCATTTTAGGGGGAGTAAAAATTTTCAGAAAATCCAAAAACATTAGAAAATTTGAAAAAGCAAAAAAAAACATGATAAAATCAAAAATGAGTTTTGTTGTATAAAAGAGGAAATGATAGTACATCAGTGGACTATCACAACATGCTAAAGAAATGGAAAGTCAAATGTGATAAACGATCTCACTGTGGATGTGTGAGTAGGTTTTTGCACATTTAGTAGATTGTGACGAGATATAAACCTAAATTTCAAACTTGCTTAATTCATGGGTAACATCTCTCGGATATATGGGTAACCCCCGAAATCTTGTTTGAAAGGTCTCATAATCTGATATACTAGGTCTTTATACTCAATGATGTCTGGGGTATTATTCCAGGACTTCTGCTGAACGGTAGTTCTGACCTAGTCCTTAGATAATACTTTCCGCAATGCTTGAAACATAGCATAAACCCTCAGCATGCTGATGAAACAATAAAATTGATAATCGCTGCTGTTGTAGCTAAAAGATCCTCTAAAGGGGACATTCCTTAAAGTCGAAGCTGATATCTCTCTGCGTATACGGAAGTATCGACCTGAGATCCCTCGGCCCTCGCATTACCTAATTTATATACAGATATCATTGGTGTCATAATTACCTGTAAGACTGATTATTGGGATCTGGATACGGGAGTATATTCTGAGGTGGGACACGCGAATAAGTTTAAGTATCTAAGACATTAATCTCGTATCTCGAAACAATTGAACTTTGTGTGAAAATTTAAGTGGATCAGTATACTGACAATCTAAGTGAATCGTTTAAAACTTAAAAGTTTTAAAGCTTAACGGTGTTGGTGATTTGTCTCATAAACTGATATGATCCTCTTACACAAACTCACAAAAATATTGTTTGTAAATATTTCTTTGCTGCATTTCATTTCGGTTATTTCAAAAAATCCAAAAAGAGTTTCGGTGTGTTTTAGCATAAACTTTGAAAAATTCAAAAAGATTTTAGACGACTGATGTTGAAAAGCTGATTTTCAAAATTCCGAGTTCTAAATGTGACGAATAGATTTGGAAAATTGTGTTTGAATGTGTGAAATGAAAATGATATATTTTCAAGTGGTTCATCAGAAATTGACATGATAAATCTTTCTATTCAGGGTTGTGTCTTCAAGAGTTTAGCAAAGTTTCTAAATTTGTTATATCTTATCTTTTATGAAACTTACTTTTGGGTAGAGAATATGCAGGTGAATCAGGTTACGATACCTGAACCTGTGAAAGCCAGACTACGATCCCAGCACAAGTTGAGGGGGAGTCTGTTAGAGAAAGAGAGTATGAAGATTCAAGAGCTAGGAGCCAGAGATTCTGAAAGAGAATTGGAGATAGGATAGATCTAGATAGAGATCCTGAAGGGAGCACAAAGACTGATAAAGACTGAAGATTGAGAAGACTCGACACTTAAGACTCGTCAACATTCGAGGGGGAGTCTGTTGGTGCATGCGTCTGTCGACTTCGTCTTGTATCGAGTCTAGGACTAAAAATGTTAGATATGTTATACGTTTTAGAATGTGTTTAAGGTAATTTAGCTTGAAAGTGGTGATTTACCTTGAAAATGTTACTTGACATTTTCAAGCTAAATCAAGATTTACCTTGAAAGTGTCATGTGTCATTTCAAGCTAAATCAAGATTTACCTTGAAAGTGACATGTCATTTCAAGCTAAATCTCCTCTCTATAAATACCCATTCAAGCTAAATCATTTGTAACTTTCAGACATTTCTTCCGGTTTGCAACGAAGTGCTGCCGAAGTGTTGTCAGGTTGTAATTGTCATCAAATCAATAGAAACAACAGTTTAAAGTGTAAATCTTGCTGAATTGAACTCGGTTTGTTCGTTTCCGCCGCTCAAACTGAGATAAACTCTTCTGAACGACTCGTTCGGGTCTGCAAACGATCCTACAAAAATGCTTCATTAAAATAAAAAGTCACAAAAACAAAATGTTTTACGAAAACCGACGCTTTTTACGCCCTTTCGCCCTTTTCTACTAACCACTAACCCAACCACCTACCTTTAACCCAAGCCTAACCCTTCCCCCAAAGTACTCTTGATATTTACAAAGGTGTATAGTAAAAAAGGAGGAGGATTGATTGCTTGATAAGCATATGGTTGAAGTAAGTTCCATGCCGCTCTCGAGTGTTTCACAAAAATACATCTCCGGCCGAGTGTTGAGTGATCTCCCATGAGGTATGTGAACTTGTATATAAATGGAAATTTAAAAAGGCATGTTATGCCCAAATAAGTAATTTATCTTATGTATTGTTCTAAATAAATCATAACAAATAGGATTGTAAATAACATAAAAATAAAACCTAGTAAAGAATCTTGGAATCCCGACACCCTATGACAAGCCCAAAACCTTCTCTTCTACCCATTCCATTTGGGTGTGTAAGCCACAAAATAAAGAGTTTTGCTTGAGGACAAGCAAAGATTCAAGTGTGGGGGTATTTGATGTGTGTAAAATGCAACATATAAATTACATCAAAGGTGGCATAAAACTAACCCTTTTTTAGTACTAATGTTGGAAAAAGTGTGCTTTTGTCTTTCTTTTGTATTTTCAGGGTTAAAGAGCTTAAATGAACAAAAGAAGCAAAAATGCAGACAAATTTAACAATAATACAAGAAAAGGAATAAACGTGGCATACCCGACCCCTTGACAGCATCTTCCCAAGCAACAACAAGACATCAGAAGGCTGAACACGCCCCGTGCTCATTGAACACGGGGGCGTGCCTAAGTGTCTGCAGAAAAGACAAAGCTGTAGAAGCTTCTATTTCCCAACACGGGGGCATGGCCAGCGGACACGAGGCCCCGGTCAACGCTAAGATTCGCAGAATCCAGGCAAATCTTGATAGTACAGATACGCTTCTGCACACGGGGCCGTGCCCAGCAGACACGGGGGCGTGGTCAACTAATGCAGACAAACTGCATTTAATGAGGAAAAAGAAGATGGATGGACACGGGGCCGTGTCCGGGCTTCTGTGCAGGCTATAAATAGGGGTGCTTGGCTCACTTGCAAATCATCCCTTGACAAACCACCTCTCTCACACTTCACCCACCCACCACCACCATCACAATCCACATCCACCACCATCATCCATCATCCATCATAGAGTGTGTGTAGTAGTCTCGGGATCCCAGATTGATCGTAAGAGTTCTTGACAATCAAAGGCCATGTTTTCCTAAGTCTCTTATATCACTTGGTGAAGACAAGCATTTAGTGTAATACTTTTTATTTTTAATCTTTTCGCACTTTTTATTTGGTTATGTATTAATGACTTTAATAACTAGTTTCTTATGTTGAAGGTGAAACTTCCTTATCATTTGTCTGTGGTGTCTTGGCGTTATTTTACCGTCTATATAAAATAAAAGATTTACACCATTCATATCTTCACGGTTTATATGGAGATATGTTGGCTACCTGGTCAGGGGTTAAGGGAATGGTTTGGTAAGCGTCTTGCTTTGTTCAGTGTATAGATCCTGCAAGGACCTGAGTCAAGTTTAGTAGGACCACCTTCAATACCCACTGGTATTGGATAGCGGGGGTCCGAACTCCTTGATCCCCTCATATGTAAACTACTATTAAAACATTAACCCGACTATTTAGGATTGTATCCTTACTGACTCAAACTACTTAGCCGAGGGTAACGTCACCTTCAAAAGAGGGGCCTACCACATTACGCATTAATAACTTAATTAATTATCTTTCAACCTTTAGGATTGTATCCTTACTGACTCAAACTACTAGGTTGAGGGTAACGTCACCTTCAAAAGAGGGGCCTACTACTATAACTAAAATAATCTCTTAAAAAGTGCAAAAGTGCGGAAAAAATCAAAGGTTATACCAAAGGCGAGTCGGATCCAAGTGATTCATCTTGTCTATCTGTTTTATTTTTATTTTTATTTTTAGCATTTTTAGTTAGTTTTATTTTCTTGTTTAAAAACCCTTTTTCTAAATTTTGATTTGATTAGACGTTGAGGATAAACCGGTACTAAAAGCTCTTGTGTCCTTGGACAACCTCGGTATCTTACCAACGCTATACTACGCTCTCGATAGGTGCACTTGCCCATATGTGTGTTTAGTGTTAGTAAAATATCGTGTTTTATAAATTTAAAACTTGACTAAAGTGTTAAAAGGGCTTAAAATATACATTAAAAACTATATAACACTCACACGCATCAATATCAAAACGTCTCGTTCAAAACTACAAAACTTCAAACAGAATCAGGTGTCAAGACGATCAGATCGTTGGGACGGATTGCCGTCCAATCGGATTGCCATCTGATTGACCGGCCATCCGATCAGGTTACACTTGGTTCCACACTTAAACTTTTATTCAAACTTTTCAAGTATCTGAACGCCGAACAGATTACCGCCCGATCGGATTGCCATCCGATCGAGTGACCGTCCGATCGTGTGACGTTTGGGACTTGGGTACTTAAACAATTTTCAACATGTTCAATACATATGGATTGCCACCCGATCGGATTGCCATCCGATCGAGTGACCGTCCTGCTGTGAACTTGTTCTCAAATTAAGAAGCCTCGCCAAACGGATCGCCATCCGATCGAACGACCGTTCGATCGACCGACCTAAAGGGTAGAGAAACTTCTCTATTTTCAAAATGCTACAACAAAAACTTCAAAGTACAAACCATCATACACAAACACATCACTCACCAAACGAGGTGTCAATCCAATCGAATGGCTATCCGATCTGATGACCATCCGAATGGATTGCCACCCGATCGACTGGCCATCCGATTGGATTGCCATCCGATACTTGGTACACTTGCATCGTTTTACGCGCCGCTCATCGTTTATTCTATCGTTAACTGTTCAGGCTAATCTCTCTCAGCGCTCCCTTCAATCCAAGGCAGTGTTTATTAAGTTAAACGCTATCAGTGAGTATACTCGATCCCTTTTTTGTTGTATGCACTTTTGGGTGTTACATACGTTACTTATTCTAAATCACATCAAACACACAACGCAAACACTATTTATACGCTGACCTCTAATTCATGTTATACGTGACTCGATGAATGCCTGTTTGTTATGTTAACACATTGATTGTTGTCTACCTGCCTTAGCAACGATAGTACTATAGTTTGGACTCAGCACCTGTTTACTCAGGGGTTGTTAAGGACAATTACTTCACGTGTTCACAGTGGTGGACATGTGATGCACACTCGCTACCCGCAGTCATTGGTATTGATAGGACCTTTGTCGATAACTTACATGCTTCACTTTATACGTTGTACATGCTGGTTATGCGTAAACGGTTTCGAACTCTATTATGCTATTATCAAACTTGTATGCTCACCTTTACACTATGTGTATTGACCTATATTTTAACGTATGTGACAGGTGTTTAGGATGCTACCTGCTAGGATGCTTGCTATGTGGAATCGAGTTAGGAAGAGTCTAGAAACAAACAAACAATTTATTTTTATTTGAAATCTGAGTTGTCGGAACATGATGTGTTTTGAGAATATCATCGTCTGTAATAATTAGATTACTTAAATGGGTTATGGTATGGGACATAATATTAACTATTTGGTAATTTAGACGTTATGGAATTTCTCTTGACAATCTGTTTCGCTCAGTGCCATGCCCTGATGTTTCCGTCATCGGTTGGGGTGTGACATCTGTTTTCAGTATCTGAAGCTTGGGCACGGGTGCGTGTTCAGTGGGCACGGCCCCGTGTTCAGCTACTGTCTGACTTAAAACAAGATTGCCACTACCAAAGATTGGGCACGGGGGCATGTTCAGCGGGCACGGCCCCGTGCTGAGCTCTGCAGAAGCTGAAAAATTTAGAAAAATCCTAAAATAACAGAAAAATAAGAAAAACGATTAGGCCGTTGATTCCTAACTTTCTTAAAATCCTTTTTAACACTTTAGTCAAGTTTTAATTTTATAAAACACGATATTTTACTAACACTAAACACACATATGGGCAAGTGCACCCATCGTGAGCATAGTATAGCGTTGGTAAGATACCGAGGTCGTCCAAGGACACAAGAGCTTTTAGTACCGGTTTATCCTCAACGTCTAATAAAATCAAAAGTTTTAGAAAAGGTTTTAAACATGAAAATAAAAACTAAAATACTGAAAATAAAAATAAAATAAAAACGGATAGACAAGATGAATCACTTAGATCCGACTCGCCTTTAATGTAACCTTTGATGATTTCCGCACTTTTGCACTTTTTAAGAGATTATCTTAGTTATAGTAGTAGGCCTCTCTTTTGAAGGTGACGTTACCCTCAACCCAGTGGTTTGAGTCGGCAAGGATACAATCCCAAAGGGTCGGAATATTGAAAGATAATTAATTAAGTTATTAATGCGTAATGTGGTAGGCCCCTCTTTTGAAGGCGACATTACCCTCGGCTAAGTGGTTTGAGCCAGCAGGGATATAATCCCAAGTAGCCGGGTTAATGTATTAATAGTAGTTTACATATGAGGGGATCAAGCCATTCGCACCCCCGCCATCCAATACCAGTGGGTATTGAAGGAGTTCTTAGTAAGCTTGACCCAGGTCCTTGCAGGATCTATACACTGAACAAGGCAAGAACCTTACCAAACCATTCCTTTAACCCCCGACCAGGTAGCCAACATATCTCTATATAGACCGTAAAGATATGAATGGTGAAAATCTTTTATTTTATATAGACAGTAAAATAATGCCAAGACACCACGGACAAATGATAAGGAAGTTTCACCTTCAACATAAGAAACTAGTTATTAAAGTTATTAATACAAAACCAAATAAAAAGTGTGAAAAGATTAAAAATCAAAAGTATTACATTAAATGCTTGTCTTCACCAAGTGATGTAAGAGACTTAGGCAAACATGGCCTTTGATTGTCAAGAACTCTTACTATCAATCTTGGATCCCGAGACTACTACACACACTCTAAGGTGGATGATGGATGATGGTGGTGGATGTGGGTTTTGTAGTGGTGGTGGAGTGGTGGTGAAGTGGGAGAGATGTGGTTTGCCAAGGGATGCCTTTGAAGTGAACCAAGCACCCCTATTTATAGCCTGCACAGAAGCCCGGACACGGCCCCGTGTCCGCTGAACACTGCCCCGTGGCCTTTCTCTTTCTCTTTCTTCATTAATTACAATTTATCTGCATTAGCTCCACACGCCCCCGTGTTCGCTAGGCACGGCCCGTGTGTAGAAGCGTATCTGTACCATATCTATTATTATATGTCTATATATACTAATACCTATACTATAAGATACGTTATGATATTATACTATACAACATTATACTATATTAGTATAGATCGTATACCATACCATAGTATATACCATATTAGACTTTATTATACTAGACTATACCATACTATAATATATTATACAACACGATGCGATATTATATGATACCAGCCATAAGATATTAACGTACAAAACTATAACTCTTCGAAGAGGTTCACGTATAACCCGTTTTTCTTAAAAATAATAATAATAATAATAATAATAATAACAATAATCATAATATCAAAATGAAAATGGCTACATAATAAAAAAATGATTGCGATACAATTTCGGGTTGAAACCACCAACCCGCAAACACGACCAGTTTAGCACCCTTACTATACCATACGATACCAACATATACATGATATATACCATGTTGTATTATACAACACGATGCGATATGATACCTATACTATACATATAATGTACGATTTGATACTATATGATAAGATGTTATACTATACCATACATGTAATACGATAGGATGCTAATAATAATAATAATAATAATAATATAAATAATAATAATAATATAAATAATAATAATAATAATAATAATGATAATAATAATAATAATGATAATAATGATAATAATGATAATAATAATAATAATAATGATAATAATGATAATGATAATAATAATAATAATAATACTAATAATAATACTAATAATAATAATAATAATAATACTAATAATAATAATAATAATAATAATAATAATAACAAGAGTTACTTACATAGTTAGTCCTCGTGGTTTACACAAACCAACAATCTAAGGTAGGGCTGCAAACGAACCAAACAAATACGAACAAGACCTTGTTCGTGTTCGTTTGTTAAGAAATATATGTGTTCGTGAACCGTTCACGGACACTTATCGAACGAGATTTTATGTTCGTGTTCGTTTGTTAAGGAAATGAACTTATTCGTGTTCGTTTGTGCTTGTTTGTTAATTTTAGGCAACGAACGTTGACGAACACAAATGAGCACAAACTAATGTTCATGAACACAAATGGAAACAAACGAACACAAACAATCGTTCATGAACAAAATATATAATACATCGACACTTATTAGATATTTAATTTGTCGGAATTTTAAATATTTAAATAAATATAAAAACTAAAAACATAAATGAAGTATTGAACACAAACGAACACGTTACCGAACGTTCACGAACATAAACGAACGAACACGACCTCTGTTCATGTTTGTTCATTTAACTAAACAAACGGAATATTTTGTTCGTGTTCGTTTGTTTAGTAAACAAACGAACACAAACGAACTTCCCGCCGAACGGTTCACGAACTGTTCGCTGAACGTTTGGTTCGTTTGCAGCCCTAATCTAAGGTACTAGTAGTTTAAAATTATTTCCTGGGGTACTAACTTTCCATTTTTTAACATGTTGGGGTATTAATTACATAGCTAGTCCATATGGTTTACACAAACTAACAATCCAAGGTACTAATAGTTAACAAGGGAATTAACGTTAATACTCCCACATGTTAAAAAATACAAAGTTAGTACCCTAAGAAGTAATTTTTTTCTATTAGTACCTTAGATTGTTATTTTGTGAAAACCACATGGATTAACTATGTAACGTATAAATATATATATCATTTACTATAAAAAATTAGTAAAAAAGTAGACAATTTTATTAGTTAACGTTATAGAACCCCTCTCGAATCTCACTATAGTGGATGAAACTCCATTCTAGTTATAAAACACTTTCTCCATCTCTCTACCCGAAAAGACCTAACACCTAACCTTGATATAGTGATATGTCAAAACATGTACCTAAGTTTAACCTGATGATTAAAAGTCAAATAAAAAGATTTAAAAATTGGCATAAACATGGTTACGTACAAAAAGAATAATAGAACATGATTGTGCATATATAATAATAATAAATAATAAATAATAAAAATAATATATATTTTCATTGTTGATCCCCAACCATTGGATCACCCATCCTTTATCTTGGATTAGGACCCACTTTTTAAGCCCACAGATAATGTTCCCGCTTATACATCGCTTCCCTTTCCCGCTACTCACCAAATTCCAGCCTTAAAATCCAACCAAAAGAAATTGAACAACCATTAGGTAGAGGAGTAGGTGACGACGATTCCGGACGGCGGCTGTGTTCCAGTCGGCTGTTGCGTTCCAGACGGCGGATTCCGGCGGCGCTCCAAACTTTGAAACTGGTAAGTTTACTATCGATCCTTATTTCATAAACCCTAAGTCTTTAACTTGTATAATTTTTATGAATTTGGGATTGTGAATTTTGGTAGACATAGTTGATGTTTGTAGTTGAATAAACCCTATTAGACACCTTAACTGAGGTTCGATTCCAAATTCCTTGCTGCATTCTCAATAACCTAGCTGATGTTTAAGTTAAGAAGATATGAATAATCCTCAACCGAGAATCATTATGAAGATAATTAAGTCCTCTGGAAATTCCCATAATGATATCAAATCTCATTTCCTATGCGCAAAGTGTTTGATCTTGCAAAATAAAAAGCATATGATTTTTTTGTACAACGTGCACTATCAAGTGTCTTTGTTGAAGTTTAGCAATCAGTATAACCTCATTTATGAACTCTTGTACGTAGACCTGGCAAATACAACCCGTGCTACCATTAACGGGTAGATTTTGGTAAATTTCATTTGTCTTTCGGGTTCTTTTGGGTACGTCAAACATAGATAATGGGTCAAACTGGATATCTAAAAAAAATTCTCAACAAAGAAGCATGGGTCAGAACGGGTCAAGCCAGCTGCCCGGATGGGTAAAAATGGGTGAGAGAGGTATCAGATGGGTCTGAATGGGTGAGATAAATGTTCTTCATTATGAATAGCAAAGAATAAAACATGAAAGTATGAAACAAAGAACAGTCTTGTACCATAGCCTTCTATCGTCATGGGCGTCGCCGTTGTCCACCACCGTCGTCAACCGCCGCCTTCTTCAGCAGTTCTACCGCCTTTGATTCTGAAAGTGGCCAATTGAACAAAACACCCTTCGATTCTTCATTTTTATTGAAATAACTTATTGAGTACTCTTATCTTATTTTATTAGTTTTTATTTATAAATTGTTAAAATATATGCTTGAAGGGGAAACTGTAAAGGGGGTTCGAAAGTTACTAATTAGATGTCTGTGTAAAACAAGCAAAAATCGTTTCTAGAAGACGAGAGGCGTTGTTGATTTACATCTAACTGCACAAGGATTTATGAAAGATTATCTCGTATGGTACGCGCATGGCGAATCTGATGGGTCAATGGATGTAGGGCAATGCTCAAACCCCAAACCGTCTCAACATGTGGGTCAAGATGTCGATGAAGATCTTGGTGAATATGCCGAATTTGATCAAATTATTATGGAATGCATGCACCAAGATCCAAATCAAAAAGCACAAGCATTCTACCACATATTAGAGCAAGCTAATGAGCCTTTATGGGAAGGGTCTAAAGACGCTAGCACACTTTCTTTCACCACCAGATTAATGAATTGGAAATCAGATTGTAATGTTTCCGACTTAACATTTGATAAACTACTTCCCATAATCAAAGACATTCTACCTGATGATAACAAGCTTCCTGTGAACTTTTATGAGACTAAAAAGATGTTGAAGCTGCTAGAGTTGCCATCACAACAAATTCATGTATACCAAAACCATTGCATGCTGTTTAATGGAAAACATTCTAATCTTGATCGTTGTATAGTATGTAATGAAAGCAGATACAAGGAAATAGGGAAAAAGGTACCTAAGTTGGTGATGTACTACATGCCTATTGGACCAAGACTTCAAAGATTGTTTTATTCAAAAAAGACCGCTCAACATTTGACTTGGCATGCAGATTGTATATTATTTCCTATCATAGGGTTTGTCTATCATATATTATCTAGCCTTGTATTATAGTCTTATACTATCTATCTGATCTTTCTTGTTCTATTAAATGCAGGGTGCACATTATGAATGGTAGTAAAGATAATTCTGCTCATGGTGGTGGTCGTGGTGCTGGTGGTGGTGGTCGTGGTCTTCGTGGTGGAAAAAAAAGCAAGTTGCAGCAGGGAAACGCAATGATAGTAACATTGTTATCGATCTCGGTCTTAGTAGAGATGCTGGTAATATTGCTACTGGGAAACAAAGATTCGAAATGTAAGATCCAAAAAATCCCAATACGAAGGTAGTTGTTAATCCAAATCATGTATGGAGCCATGGGCGGTGTCTGATGATACGAAATCCAGAAGGTAAATCAAGTGAATTTTAGAGGGTCGGAGCTGCTGGTAGTTCTAGCCAAGTGGGTGAGGGTGATGAGATCACTATGATACAAAATACAGGAGGTAAAACAATTGCATATAAGAGAGTCGGAGCTGGTAGTTCTAGCCATGTGGGTGAGGGTGATAAGATGGTTGATGTAGCTGGGTTGTCTGATACCACTATACCTCATGTGTCAAGGGATAATGTTGATGATGATGTTTTTAGTGAGGATTCCGGTGATGGTCAAGATAGTGACCATGGTGATGGTGGCGATAATGATGGTGACGAGGGTGGTAATGATGATGGTGTTGGTGTTGGTGTTGGTGAAGATGGTGTTGGCGACGGTGGTGTTGGCGATGAGAGGGAATTTATACAATGCGACAAAAACAGGTATATTTTTTATTTTAACTTTATTATATATATCGTTTATTATTATTATTATTATTAGTGTTATAAATTATAAACATTGTTATATGTTTTTTTAATATTGTAGTATTACAAACAATACGGTAAGCAGAAGTGTAAAGGATATACTTGAACAGTATTATGATGGAGATTGGGTCACATTTAAAAAGGTCCCACAAAACGCCAGGATGCGAATGTTTGATCGCTTTCGGGTAATTCATCAACTAATTATTTATAGAGTAAATTCGGCAAAAACTGTAGGTTTAATTCAGTGAAAAAACCACCAAAAAAACAACAGGTTTTTATCAGCAAAAAAAAAGTAAAAAAAAAGTTCAGCTTATTTCCTCAAAAAAAGCCTAAAAACTGCAGTTTTTTCATGAAAAAAAAAAACCCCAAAAATGCAGGTTTTTATCATCAAAAAGTGTAGTTTCGTTTAGCAAAAAAGGCCAAAAAACTGCAGGTAATTTCAGCAAAAAAAAAACCCCATAAAAACTCAGTTTTTTATCATCAAAAAATGTCAAAAAAGTACAGATTCTTTCGGCAAAAAAAGCCTAAAAACTGCAGGTTTTTTTTAGCAAAAAACCCCCAAAAAATGCAGGATTTTTCAGCAAAAAACGTAAAAAAAAGTGCAGCGTTCTGGAGCGTTCTGCAGGTTTTTCGGCACTGCAGCGAATCGGAGCGTTCCCAGGGACCAAAACCACAATTTACTCTTATTTATATTTGTTTTAATTATTGCATTTTACCTTAATTTTTTGCAGACCAAGTATAGATGGCGTGCACGAGCTGAGCAGGCCATATATGATACATTTATCGACGTGCTCAAAAGTCGATTTAGAGTTATCATGAGAAATTTGAGAGAAAAATCTAAACAAAAAGCTAAGGATGCAGGGGCCTGAAGTACCAGTTAAAGGATACGATATTGCTACCCTATTAGAATTTCCACCTGATGGGTTTTCCCTTGAAAAATGGCAAAGGATGTGTGCGGTACGAAATTCAATAATTTTTATTCTAAATTTTATTTTCTATATATATATACACACATACACACATATATATATAGGGGATGGTTCAAATGAAAACCACTTTTATTGTGAAAACTCGAAAACTAACTAAAAAAAGCCTAAAAAACACACAAATTTTTTTTTATAAATTTCGCTGGTTTTTATATATGAAAAAAAAAATTTCAAAAAAAAAAAAAAATTTTTTTTTTGGTTGTGCTGCACATGTGTTGTACACTAATACGGAAAGCCTAAACCACTTAACCCACCCCCCACCGACACCCCCCAAAAACCTAAACCCCCCACCCCCCAAAAACCTAAATTCACCCTCCCACCAAAAGCCTAACCCCCCACCCCCCCAAAAACCTAACCCCCCCCACCCCCCACCCTCCCGAAAACCTAAAACTAAACCCTAAACATAAACCCGAAAAAAAACCTAAACCCCCCACCCCCACCCCCCAAAAACCTAAACCCCCCCTCCCCCCCACACCCAAAAAGCTAATCCTAATCCTAAACCTCCAAAAAAACTAACCATAAAAGCTAAACTAGACTCAAAAAGCTAATTTTAAGCATGTAATGCAATTGTAGTACATGTTATATTGCACATGTGCACTACTATAATAATAGTATTGAAAACAAGACGACACCATAAATCTTTTTTTATGTCATAAAAAATATGCTCGAATATACTTGAATGAAAGATACAAAAATTTGTGATCTTATGGTGTCATTTTTGTTTTAAAATGATAACGTATGGAGAAATGGGAAATGTTTGAAAAGTTATATATTTTTTTTCCAATTTTACCCCTCCTTCATTAAAAGTCTCCCCCCCCTCCTTTTTAGTGGTTTTTAATTAGTTTTCGAGTTTTCACAATAACTAGTGGTTTTCATTTGAACCTTCCCCTATATATATACACACACATATATATATATACACACACACACATACATACGTGAATCAGGAAATAAAATTTTACAAAGTAACACGTCTCGTTGGTACATTTTACATTATGAATGCGTGAAACTTCACATAGCCTAAACAATTTCCCTTTATTTTTGGATGACAAAATTAGCGGGTTGGGTTGCGAGTCAAAATGGGTGATATTGGTGAGATTAGCACTTGGTTTTGTGCTTCAATTTATTGAGTTTTTTTTTTTTTAATTTTAAATAAATATATCCAAAAAAAGTCAGTAGATAGGAGAAAAGCGACTTAATCACCAGAGCAAGCTACTGATTTTGTTTAAAGATCGAAAATTTAGTTGTGTATTGTATGTATATATAATACTATAAAGTGTGTGTGTATATATATGCTACCTATTAGGGTTGGTCCTTGGTTATGGTTTATTACCAAATTGCCTGTATCGAGTCGGTTCGGTTTATCATCAGGTCAAATCGAGTTCAGAGCCGGCCCAATGGGCTTCCAACCCTAGGCACAGGCCTAGGGCCACCCAAAATGAAAGGCCTCCAAATTTTTTGATGGTTCTTTATATACTAGGCCCATTTTTTATGTTATACTAAACAATAAATAAGTAGCCCACTAAAATAAAGGTGTGAAACTGTGAATCGTCAAAATATTAGGCCCAAAGAAAATAAAGGCTCAAACAGAAACTGAAAAGGTGCTGTACTAAGTCTCCCCCACAGATCTGGTTGTCGCATGCACAAAGAGAACGAGACTACGAGAGAAGAACATTATCACAAACACGTTGGGAAAGTCGATTAGAAAGTGTTAAAACAATTAGGTTTCAAGCTCCAAAACTAAGAGATGCATTAATGGATTTGTATCGTGATAGTACCGAGGCTAATGTTAAAAGTGAAGCTAAATCTTTAGTTGAAAATGAGTTGGAAAAATTTGAATTTTTATTAGCGATGGTTATTTGGTATGAGTTTTTACATGCTATTAATGTAGTTAGTAAAAACTTACAATCAAAAGATATGTGTATTGATATTGCTATAAAACAACTAGATGGACTTATTATTTATTTTAAAAAGTTTAGGGATGAAGGATTTGAAAATGCTATGATTGAGGCTAAAGAACTTGCTTTAAAGATGGGCATTGAACCTAGTTTTCGTGAAAAACGTGTTATTCGTAGAAATAGAAGATTTGATGAAAATGTTGATAATGAGACTTTGAAAACTCCTATTGATTGTTTTAGAACGGATTACTTTTTATACATAGTAGATCAAGCTAGTGTTTCACTCGAAAGTAGATTTGCTCAGTTTAAAGATTCAAACAGATTAGTTAATGACAAGTGCAATGGCCCCAGTTATGTTCCATTTGCTGATATGCGCTTAGGGTTTCTATATGTTTTCAAATCTGCTTCTACAAATTAGAAAAGAAAAAAAATTGCACACCCAATTTTTTGCATATAGTATTTTCTTCTTTGCATTTCTTTTGCATACAAGTAAGCTATGCATGTGAAGAAATATATGCAAGCGGTTCTCTACATCAATATAACGTTTGCAATTTTTGATAACCTTTTTAGCGGCGACATGTTTTAATAAAAGGTGATCCATCAGATTGTGTTATGATCGAACGGCCTAGGACTAATTGCAAGTATTTCTTGTAGTGAGTGTATGACATTTATAAGACGGTGTTCAAGACAACACCGTCTAAAGGTTGCATAAAATAGTATAAGACGGTGTTTAAGCATTAGACGGGGTTTTTTTTGAATTTTCTTGAATATTTTAATCAAAATATTGAATTTTCTTAAATATTTTAATCAAAATAGCACAATGGTCATATTGATTTTAAGACGGTGTTATTGCTTTAACCCCGTCTAAAATAAAACTTCAACACCGTCTAATACTCCATTTTGTAGTAGTGTATTATGTCAATCGAAAAAGATTTTTTAGAAGAACTTGATTACGATAATTTCATCAAACAATTTGCCTCGTTTAAAGCTAGAAAGGTAGATTTTATTTAAACATATACTATAATTATAGAAAACACATGACTTAAATTTTTTTTTTAACTACGCCAATTATAAACTTTTTAGTTTATAATTGCCGGTCCCAAGCCAGGATAAAGGAGGAGGGTTTTGTTACTAAATATGTTGAAAATGATAATTTTGCAAAAGGGCCACCACTTCATAGTTCGATTAGGGCCTTCGAAAACGTAGGAACGGCTCTGATCGAGTTATTGGACCATACTCACCCCTAATTTTTATTATTACAGCACTAGAACACTGAAAAATGGTAAAAAAAAAAGTCGGAAGCCTGGAGAGCAAACCGCAATAATGATTTATGCATTCATACAGGCGGGTCAATACGATTTGATCAACACCGTGTCAACATGGTCAGCTAATCATAGTTCTAATTTTTATTAACTATCTTTACATTTACCACTTACAATTTACATTACTCGTTTTTAGGTAGGATAAAGAAAAGGGTAAATCAGTTGGATACCTGAAAGTGTTCTTACAGACCCACGCCACTAAGGAATGCAAAAAGATGGGGAGATCACTGAAAAAGATTATGATCGGTTAAACTTTGTTACGGAGCGGGCAAGACGTTTATATGTAAGCTCTCTTTTATCATTTATTTATAAGATTACGACTTTTGTCCTTTATCTTTATACCAAATTTCATTTGGTGTCCTGTATCTTTAAAATTAACGAGTTTTATACTTAATATTTCAAAATCTTACACGGTTTGTCCTTTGACCCTAATTCAGTCAATTTTAACTGTTAAGTAGAGGGCAAATTGGACTTTTGACTTATTTATTTAGAAAATTGTTTTAATAAGGGTTAATTGCATATTTCCCCTTAAAAAAACTCCAAATGGCCTATTTATCCAAGCCTAAACAAATATTGCATGTTTCCCCTTCATTAACTAATAAAATTGCAAATTTACCCATTTTGATTTCTTTTATGAAAATAAAATTATATAATGACTGTTTTGCCCTTAATTTTACTAAACCTTAATAAAATTGCATATATACCCCATATTTTTACTAGAGTGACAATCATCTAAACAAAAAACAAATGCCAAAATCTTAACCCATTACGGTACCAAAAATCAACCCAAAACTATTATCTTCCATCTCAAATCAATTAAGAATTTGTATGAGCCATGAACTCCTCTGTTGGTGCTAAAGATTAATTTTCCATAACATCTACATGTTTATATTCCATCTCGAATCAATTAAGGAATCAAAATAAGGAGTTAAGTTCTAAACCAACAGCAAAAAGAAAGTCAAATTATGAAACTCATCAATTGATTCAAAATCCATATTGTGCAAAATAAGTTGAATCAAAATAGTATTGGATTTCTAAACTGCTGAAACTCATGCAAAAGAATACGACAGATCTTGAATTCGTTTACAGTAAAGAAATTTAGATTGGAATAGATAAACTTAAGAACAGTTTGTTCTCAGGCGAAAGATTAAAAATTAAGATCCTAGAGTTGATCCTCTCTGACGAACGTGATTCCGAACATGATTCGCCCGGTTTGTGTTATCCGGCCATGGGGATCCTGTGAGAGAAGAAATTGAAGAGTCTTCATTTTGAAACTGAAAGAAGGGGAAAGAAGCAGCTTATTTAGATGAATGTGATAAGGAATTAAGGATCTTTTAATTTAAAAAAAGGGTATATTAGTCATTTTAATAGAGAATGGGAAATATGCAATTTCAATTTAGGCTTGGGTAAATAAGCAATTTAGAGTATTTTTTAAGGGGAAATATGCAATTATCCCTTAATAATTTAGCACCCCCACAACTCGGATCTGTTCTTGTTGACTGAGATGGGTATCGACCACTATCAAATCTGACGAGGTAAGTTGTAAATCTTGATTTTCGGGACCCGATAAGACCTGCCGCTCGTTATCACCGCTATGGAGCTCACCGTGGTCACTGGTGACTACAACAACACCAGTCGACACTATTTTGGTAGATGGCCGCTGGAAAATAAAACGGCTCTTTCGGCTTTTGGCTTGTGACACTCAGGTTACTATTTCGTCTTTTGAAGGCGGGCACTTGAAAATATTATCTCATTAGGTAGTGATTTGGATGAAGTTTTGTTCAAATATTTTGCTGAAAAATTTAAAGAACAATATAATATTGATGTTTATACAAAATACTGAATGTTTAATGGATGAAAAAGATGTGAAACGGTTTTAAATGAATGAGTATTTTGAGAATCTGTGTTTAGATTTGTTGGAGAGTTACTGCTCCTTTTTCAAGGTTGTTAATGATCCTGGTATAAATGTTTGATGAAATAGGCTTTTAATAATATTGAGTTTGTTGGTTCTGGGTCTCACATACCAGCTAATTACGAGAAGCGAGTATAAGAGGCAATTGGTTTTGCAGTCAAAGGATACAAGAGAGGGGGGGGGATGAGAGAGAGTATGTTTTTTATTTATTTAAATTTTTTGTTTTCAAATAAATAAGTAAAGAAGACCAATTTGCCCTCCACTTAACAGTTAAAATTGACTGGCCCAGCCTGAAATTTGATATACACATAAAGAACAAAACTTGCAATTCACTCTATTTATAATTATTCTGACACTTTTACGAGTTGAAGACATTCATTTGATAAAATTTTAGGTCGCGTATGTGCAACAACTTGAAGACTTGTATGGGGAAATAGAATGCGATGATTTAGCTTTGTGGAAGAGTCTGCATCCTGAATGTAAGGGTCGCAAGACGTTTGGGATAGGATCTTCTGATCCTGATTATTTGGTGACCGGGAAAAAATCATCCAGAATTTGCGGGTCTAACGATGATGCCCGACACTCGCAGGAGGTATCATTATTTATTCTTGTGATTTTGATATCGTAAAAAATTTAAGATATTGGGAAGAATGAGTTTGCTGAGAACCTTGATATAGATATCATTACTTTTTAAATTGATTTTAAGGGTATATATAAAATTATCACTTAAAAAATATAGTGTAATCTGGTGTTCGAATGCCAAATGACTTGCATGCTTTCGTAACACTATAATAAAATTTTCAGAAGGACTATTGAGCTTCCAAGTTCCAATATAATTGTTTGCTGTTCAAAATTATGTACTCCATATTCGTGTGTACTTAATGGTCTAGATGACTAGATGGTTTACCACGACTCGAATATCGTATTATTGCTAAATGATATGTGAATTTCGACTATATATTTTTGTTAATACATATTAATTATATCTTTTATGTGCAACTTTTAGCTTCAAAAAGTTCAAGAGGAATTAGAAAGAGAACGGGAGGCTCGGCAAAACATAGAATCCCGTTTCAAACAATTTCAACAAGAGCGCGAAAAAGAGCGCGTCGACCAAGCGGCATGGCAAAAAACTATGAAAAAAAGCTGAAAAACATCTGAAATAAGTAAAAACTCTCGTCTTGTTAAGTATTGAAATGTTAAGGATTAGTTTTGAATGCTTTTAATTAGGATTTTTTTGTGCATTTTGGAATGCTTTAAAATTTTTGGAATGTCTCGGAATGTTGCTTTAATATTTTTGGAATGTTTTAGAATATTGCTGCAATTATTTTTGGAATATAATAGTAATTTTGCTGTATTTTTTTTCATAAAAAATGGTTTTATTTAATTTCTTTAATTTGTTACAATTTGTCACAAATTTGTAGCAAACAGGTGCAGGATTTTTTTTCTGAGTTCTAGGAAATTTGTGGCAATCTTCAATTTTTTTTTTGGTTTGTAGGAATTTTGTGGTAACCTTTAAATTTTGTTTTTCTTGGTTTGTAGGAATTTTGTCGTAACCTTTAAATTTTGTTTTTTTTGTTTGTAGGAATTTTGTCGTAACCCTTAAATTTTGTTTTTTTAGTTTGTAGGAATTTTGTCACAAAACTTTTTTAAGTTGTAGGAAATTTGTCGCAACATTAAAAAATATATTTTTATTTGTAGGAAATTTGTAGCAAAATGTTAAGAGAAAGTTTTATAATTTTGTAGGAATTTTGTCGTAAAATAAAAATAATTATTCATAATTATGGATAATTTTTCTCATTAGTGTTATTAATTTTAAAAGTAAAATATCATAAAATAAAATTCAAAAATAGGCATAATTGTGGAAGAATTGTAGGAAAAACATAAAAAATGGTTTGTAGGTATTTTGTGGCAACATTTGTGACGATAGATTTTTGTCAAAAATTTGTGGGAAATTTTGTCATAATTTTGTAGCTAACGTGATTTTCGACAATTTTATTTTGCACGAATTTTTTTGTAGCAAATCTGTGGGTAAGACCAATTTTCTACAAATTTGCTACAAATTTGGTTGTCAAAAAGGAGACAGTTTTCTAGTACCACAACCCAATTGTCCCCCATGAAAAAAAAAATCCTGGTTTGTGTTTGATTACCTCCCATTAGTCTTGAGCTTGTGAAGCTTAACATACAACCTTTTTATAGAACAACTAAATCACTCCCATACTATTTTCACTTTAGTGTCGGGTTAGTTTTGGAGTGCTATCGGCTAATCAGTTGAAAGTTGAGAGTGGTGTGGTACAACTACAAATTGAAAGTTAGGAGTGCTATTGGTGAATTGGTGAAAGTTGGAGTTATTTAAATCCAATATCCCTTAAATTTTACATTTATTTACTATGATAATAGAACCCTTACAAATTAAGGGTGATAAATCTTTTTACACATTTTGGTACCGCTAGACTACTTTGATGTTCACAATATAATTGTCCCATATGAGAAGTTCACGATTAATTCTCTTATTAATCCTAACTAAGTTACAGACCCGTGTATTACATGAGTTTATACAATATAAACGATATAATTATATAATCTTTAAAATAACTTAATATATTTAATGGCCTATGTTAATTTGTAATGAAACTTTATATAAATGAATTTTTGCTACCATTTGACAGTTCACACAACTAACTTGAATTTATCACAAAAACCGACATATGTTAATTAGTAACACAACATTGAAATACTATGATAACCCATGTCTTACACGTGTTGAATACTAAAAAACATGTACTGTAGAAATATATATATATATATATATATATATATTGTAGGATCATTTTCTGACCCAAACGAGTCGTTCAGAAGAGTTTTTCTTGATACGAAAGGCGGAAACAGACGTATCGAGTTCAATTCAGCTAGATATACACTTTAAACTGTCTTTAGATTGATTTGACAAAGTTTTACAGCGAGTAGACACTTCGGCAGCACTTCGGCTCTCTAACTGGAATCTAATTTCGTTACCAATGACACAGACCAGGCAACTATATATAGGCAGCCTAATTTCGCATGAACCTGCTCACACGAAATTACATTTCACACGAAATAGTAATTTCGTGCGAAATTACCAAGCGAAATTACTAACTGTAATTTCGTGCGAAATTAACTTCTAACCTATTTTTGACAGTTTTCTTGTATAACGTGCCCTGATCTATCTATACACAATACAAGACTCGATACAAGATGAAGTCGACAGACGCATGCACCAACAGACTCCCCCTCGAATGTTGACGAGTCTTCAGTGTCGAGTCTTCAATCTTCAATCTTTATCAGTCTTTTCGAACTCTTCCAAAGTATCTGACATTGTAAAGCATCCTCAATCTCTTTCTTCTCTTCTTCTCTCCAGGATCTCGACCTGGCTCTTATCTCACTCTAATTCTCTTGATCAGATCTCTTGATTCCTTAAGTTTATCAGCATCTTCAGTTTGTGTGAACTTCAGGATCTGAACTTGGCTCTACAATCTTCTATCCCAAGATCTGTGGCTGGCTCTTACAACTTCAGACTCCCCCTTAAATTGTGCTTAGGATCACAGTCTGGCTTCCACAGGTTCAAAATCGACCTGGCTCACATTCTGCTCATGATCGAAATCTGACTAACCTGCACATTCTTAACCCAGAAATAAATTTCACAAATTTAAAATTTTGACAAATTTATTCTCTGCTTACCATTTGTAGACACAAAAACACCATTTGCAAGTTTTGTACAAAATGATTTAACATTTTATAATCTCCGATGAACCACTTGAAACAACATCTTTTCATACACACTCTCCCAAACCTATTCATCATGTTTAGCACTTGGAATTTTGAAAATCAGATCTCCAACATCAGTTGTCTAAAATATTTTTGTATTTTTCAAAATTATGCTAAAATACTCTGAAAATCTTTTTGGATTTTTGATATAATGAAATGCAGTAAAGAAATATTTACAGACAATATTTTTGTGAGTTTGTGTAAGAGGATCATATCAGTTTTTGAGACAAATCACCAACACCGTTATGCTTTAAACATTTTAAATTCTAAACGATTCACTTAGATTGTCAGTATACTGATCCACTTAAATTTTCACACAAAGTTCAACTGTTTCGAGATACGAGATTAATGTTTTAAGCACTTAAACTTATTCATGTGTCCCACCTCAGAATATACTCCTGTATCCAGATCCCAATATTCAGTCTTACAGGTGAGTATACCTAGATGATTTCTGTAAAGGGTTAAATGCGAGGGCCATGAGAGCTCAGGCTATTGCTTTCGCAAAATCAGAGAGATGATGGCTTCAACTTTAGGTGTGTTCCCTTTAGAGAATCTTTTCTTCAACAGCACATGATTAGCATTTTTCAATGTTTCATCATTTTTTGTACTAAGGGTGATGCTATATTTCAAGCAAGCAGAAAGTATTATATGGGGACTAGGCCATTGCTTCCGCAAAATCAGAAGTCCCGGGATAATACCCCAGATATAAAGACCTAGTATCTCAGAAAGTGGGACCTTTCAAACAAGATTTCGGGGGTTACCCATATATCCGAGATATGTTCCCCACGATATAAGTAAGTTTGAAATTTAGGTTTATATCTCGTCACAATCTACTAAATGTGTAAAAACCTACTGGCACGTCATCAGTGAGACCATTTATGACATTTTGACTTTCCAATTATTTAGCAAGCTGTGATAGTCCACTGATGTACTATCATTTCCCCTTTTCTCAACAAAACTCTTTTTCATTTTATCATGTTTTTGGCTTTTTCAAATTTTCAAATGTTTTTGGATTTTCTAAAATTTCTTACTCCCCCTAAAATTCAAAAACATTAAACAAGAATTTGAAAACAAACTGTACAAATAAAATAACAACTAATATCAAATCGCTTCAACTCGCCATCCACTTGGCATAAACAATCAGAACTCCCCCTTACAACAAACTATTTTCCCATTATGATTTCAAAACACTTAAGTTTGTTTTAATCAAATGGTTTTTTTGGAAAATTAGTTTAGTTGATTTTACCACTTGTAAGTTCGGGGATTCATTCATCACTTTGTTTTATCAACCACTTGAAAAATATAACAATTTTAATATCAATCAACAAATACCATTTGTAGAAAATCAAGGACAACATAATGTCCCTGATTTACCACTTGTAAGTTGAAACCTTTCTCCAACCACTTGTGGGTTCACTTACCAACCATACCACTTGTAAAATATAACAATATTCAAAAAATGATACTACCACTTGTAGATCGAAATATCACCGAAGTGAATTTCTTAAGAAAGATGTCGATTCCTTCTCCACTCTTACCAACCTGGAAGCTCCGGCAAATCAACCTCTTCAAACACAATTTTTCAAGAATGATGCCGAATCATGCTTCGCGATTACCAACTTGGGAGCTCCGGCAAGTCATACTTTTCATATATGAAAAACAGACATCCAAGTCTCACCGAACTTGGATGTGACCTCTTCAGTTTCACTCGGGTAGTAAGATGCTTTCTTTGTTTCATAAAAATCCTTTACCCCTTTTACCTTCCCATCGACCATCTTTCCAAAAATCTTTTTCACATTTCCATTAAAAACTTTTTCGACGTCAAATTCTTTCTTTTCAGAAAAGAATTGATTCGAGATCTCAACCTTTCCAACTTTTTGTTTAAAGTTTTCAACCCTCAATGGTGGAAAATTGACATCATCCATTGGCGGTACTGATGTTTCCAGTTTTATCTCAACTTGTGGCTTCTCTGACTTTGTGAAATCAGATTCATTGCTAGATTTCACATCAGATGTCTTAACAACCCACTTCTGGTTGTCAAGATTCACTCTTCTCTTGTAAAATCTTTTCGAACATTCACCAACCTCATATATCGAGTTTTTAAACACTTAAAATTTTTCAGTTGGTGGTTCAGTTTTGTCCACAATTTTCTCTTTGAGTTTAGAAACAACTTCCTGTTTTGTGTTGATTGCTTTTGGACAATTCTAGGCGATGTGACCAACTTCTTGACATCTGTAACAGGTTCTTGTTTCCTTTCTCTGATAAGCTCCATTCTTTTCAATCTTTTGTTTTCTTCAAAGAACTCTTTGTTTGTTTGCTTCCAAAATGAGCTCTTTTGTTCTTCTTCCAAACTTATCCCTGAAACAAATACAGTTTTTGGCTTATCAGTTTTATAATTTTTATGATTTTTTGGTGGAATAAAACCCAACCCCTTCTTTTTGCAATTACCATTATGGTTTGGTCTCTTTTGTAAACCAGAACCATAATTGTAACCCTTTTTCTTGTTTAATCTTTGTTGATCTCTTGAGGTGTAAGTTTTAGATTTTCCAGTAATATTTACATCTTTTATTTCAGAAATATTAATTTCTGTTAATTTGAAAACCTTTTTGATCATTTCAGTTTGAACACCTCTTATTGGAAATTCCTCATCAGAATATAATTTGTCTGAATCAATCAAAGTATATGCCATTTTGATTGGTTCGTCATTCAAATTAGATTTTGATAACAAGAATTCTTTATTGTAAACCCGTTTGACTGACGACTTTGGACTGTCAACTGATGATGAACTCGAACTTTTGGACTCCAACTTTGACTCTGACTCCTCATCCTTATCCAACACTTGATCGACAACCTTTTTTATTAACTCAGACTCATGATCAGTGTCAGACGATGTGAACGTGACGTCAATGTTTTCTGGTAAATCATCAGTTATTTCAGACTTTAACTTTATATTGACTGCCTTTTTGACTTGCTCCTCATTTGGTTTTCTAGGAGAATAACGTTCCCAAATCGGAGGCGGACACTTTTTATAATTTGCACTTTGTTTCTTACCAGTATCCTTTTCTTCAGGCTTCTTGTCTTGAAATGCTTCAAAACCTGCAACAGTTGGATAAATTCTATCAATCAAATAATTAGAACTAGAATAACTTTGCAGTAAACGTCTGATTCTTTCGTTTTCTATCTTTTCTGTCTCCAACTCTTGCTTCAGCTTAGCACATTCTTCAATGTAATGATTAATAGCTTTCTGCTTTGTCATCATCACTGCATTCATCATAGTCAATGCATCTTCTCTTTCAGAATTTGTCTTTTGTAAACCAGTCTTCGTTCTATTCAACACATCATATGATTCTTTTACGTAATTGAGATTGAACAATAATTATTCTTTCATTTTATCTTGCTCACTCAACTTCGCCTCTTTCTCTTCACATTGTTTGCAAGATTCCAAACACTTTAAACAAGGTTTGATGACTTCAACAATCTTTTCAACTTCGACTATCTTCTCAACTTCAACCACTTTGTCTGTCTCAAATACTCTTTCAGCTTCAACCACTTCCTCAACTTCAACTGCCTTTACAACAAACTCAACTCCTTCACTCTGTTCAGATTTCTCTTCCTGTACAACAATCTCACTTTTTACTTGTTTCTTTTCTTTTGCTGCTTGTTTCTCCTTCAGCTTCTCCACTCTATCTGCAAAATAAAATTGAAAACTTTCAGTAGATAAATGAGTTTTTGCAATATTAATATGTCTTTCTTCCTCATCATCACTTTCATCAGTTGATGATTGATCAAACACTTGTTTCTGTTCTGAACTATCATCTGAAGAACTCGATTCATCATCTTGATTCTTCTTATCATCAGCAAACACTTTCATCCATTCTTTCATCAAATCCGGTTCTTGAACTATTTGTGCAATGAGAGCTGCTACTTTTGAATCAGGCGGAATGTATTTGTCCCAACTGAAGCCTTCTGCCACTTTTTCATCATCTTGATCAATTATGCCATAATAAGCTTTCTGATTTGCTTCTACGATCATTTTAGCATGAGCAGTTTGTGGTTCCTTTTGTTGATATGGTTGATGAGCAACTTGTTGATAAATGGCTTTCCGATAATAATCATTTTCACCGAACGGATTCTTTGCTCCACTTGCTTCTCGATTAGTACATTCCCTCTTGAAATGACCTTTCTCCCTGCATCGAAAACAAGTAACTTTAGATTTATCAAAACACAAAGTAGAAACTTTTGCATCTAAGAAATCATCTCTTCCTGTAATCATTTTAAACCTTTCAGCTCTCCTCAACACACTCGCTAAACACCACTTTATATCCATCAGCTCCATTTCTTCAGCATCTATTTGATCATAATCCTCTTTCGTCAACATAGGATTTCCGATCCTTCCTGTAACCAATCCTTCATATGATTCCAATACTGTAACAAGTAACGCCATATGACTTTTGACAACTTCTTCAGAAAAATTTTGACCATTCTGAAGATGCAACGCGATGTTGCAATTTAAAACATGACCATTGTTGCTATTTGAGCTTTGAACTTGATGACTTGAGCTTGAAGCTTTCGGATTAACACTTGGATATGAGAAGAATCCACTGATGCTGCTGTTTGAACTTTGATTAATTGATTCAGATGAATTTTCAACACTAAAAGCAGTTTGGATTTTCGGACTTGATTCGACATTCTGAACACTCCCTTTAAAGTACATTTTCACATCTTGTTGTGGACTTGGATTGTTCATTCTAGCAATCTTTTGTTGCTCAAGATCTTGTCCTTCAATTTTTTCAATGAACTGAGAGATTGTCAAACCATCATATTCTCCAGTATTTTTCAAGATCATCAGATAGGTTCCCCATTCTTTATGAGGTAAAGCATCAGCTAATTTGTCAACCCATTCCTCACGATCTTTGTTGATGTTTAACAATGACATTGACTGTACTAAATGACAATATCTTTCAATCAATTTCTTGGTATCTTCTCGCGGCAAACTTGAAAATAAATCAAATTCTTTCTTCAGCAATGATTTTTTACTCTTGATCATTTTCTCACTTCCTTCAAACTTAACTCTAAGTGCTTCCCAGATTGAACGTGAAGTCTTATCATGTTGAAGCAATACGAATATGTCTTCTTTAATAGCTTGCTGGAGTAAACTGATCATCATCTTTTCTGCTTTGTACATGTCACGTTCTTTATCATTAAATTCAAAAATCTTTTTCTCAACTCCCAAATCTGTACGTGGTAAAACATACTTTTTCTCAATACATTCCCAAGACCTCAGATGATTAGCTTGAACCCAGTTTTCAAATCTATCTTTCCAACCATAGTACTCTTCAATTCCCATTAGCTTCGGGGGTTTTTGCATTGTTCCAGTTTCATTTTCCATGTTCATGCTTTGAGCAATGGCAGCTGGAGTAGTCGGGGCAGTAGCAAACGCGTTATAGAATTCTTCTTCCATGATTAGGTAAACTTTTTCACAAAATAGTCACTTTCAAACGAAATAACAACTCAAGCGAAATTACAGTTTCAAGTGAAATTACTAACTGATGCGAAATCACCTGCAAGATAACTTTCAAACTAAATAGTTCAAACGAAATAACAGATTTTCACACGAAATAAGTAATTTCGTACGAAAATACCAAACGAAATCAGATTTCAAACGAAATTAACTAATTTCGTACGAAATATTCAAGCGAAATACTAATTCCGTACGAAATTCCTAAGCGAAATACCAAATTGGTGCGAAATAAGGCTTATTTCGGGCGAAATACTGCTGATGTCATCATCTCGAGCTGTTTTTGGTCCAATTGATCAAGTTTTAAGCCATTTTAAGATCTGAAACTTTCTAGGGTTTGTTAAAACACTAATGCGCACATAATGTGTGAAATTCAAGACATTTTAACCGTGAAATCAAGTTTAATTTTGAAAAGATGGTGTAGAAAACAGAATTTGCAACTGAATTGGTAAGAACTCTTCCTCCTGAGCTCTGATACCACTTGTAGGATCGTTTTCTGACCCGAACGAGTCGTTCAGAAGAGTTTTTCTTGATACGAAAGGCGGAAACAGACGTATCGAGTTCAATTCAGCTAGATATACACTTTAAACTGTCTTTAGATTGATTTGACAAAGTTTTACAGCGAGTAGACATTTCGGCAGCACTTCGGCTCTCTAACCGGAATCTAATTTCGTTACCAATGACACAGACCAGGCAACTATATATAGGCAGCCTAATTTCGCATGAACCTGCTCACACTAAATTACCAAGCAAAATTACTAACTGTAATTTCGTGCGAAATTAACTTCCAACCTATTTTTGACAGTTTTCTTGTATAACGTGCCATGATCTATCTATACACAATACAAGACTCGATACAAGACGAAGTCGACAGACGCATGCACCAACATATATATATATATATATCATATGAATGAAGTTACGAATTACTTTACATATAATAGTATATAAATATAATATTAATTTTTATTATAGTGTATCTTTTAAATATAACTTTTATTTAAAATAATTCTCTAAGGCCTCAATTCTATTTACAAAATTCATTATTAAAGTTGTTATTTTTCACTTTACTGGTAAAAAAAGCCAAATTTATTGATATAACATAAATTAGATTTGTTATTCTTACTAATAATTGTTATGCGGATTTAATTAGTAATTATTTATTATAAAGTTATGATATACATTAATGAATAAAATCTTTTCATTTTTAAAGGTTAACTTATTATGTTCAGAAAAGGGTAAAAAAGAAAATTAATAATATTAAAAGATGATTAAGTTACCTTTTTCTACTTTATAAAAATTTCTTTACTTAGGGGTTACAAAGGGATTTAGGGGGGGGGGGGGGGTGAATTGGTGAGATTATAT